>QEPC01010260.1:3248073-3265245 GCA_003113815.1 Sphenodon punctatus
CCGTGGCGTGCTTGAAGGCGGAGGGGAAGGAGCCAGTAGAGAGGGAGAAGTTGATGATGTGCAGGAGGGAAGGGGCAACAGTGGAAGCAATGGAGGTCAGGAGGTGGGAGGGGATGGGGTCAAGGGGGCAAATGGAAGGGTTGAAGGAGGAGAGCAGAGAGGAGATTTCCTCAAGGGAGGTGGGAGGGAAGGAGGACAGGAGAGAAGGAGGGGGAGGAGGGAGAGGGGAGGGAGTAGGAAAAGGAGAGTAGTAGCAAGCGATGTCGAGGTGGATCTTGTCTATCTTGGAGGTGAAGAAGGAAGCAAGATCCTGAGCAGAAAGAGAAGAGGGAGGAGGTTGACAGGGGGGCTTGAGGAGGGAGTCAAAGGTGGAGAACAGGCAGCGAGGGTCCTGACAACAGGACTCAATGAATGCGGGAGGCGTTGTAATGCTGTCTAGTGAGGGAGATAGCAGAAGTAAGGGAGGACACAGGATTTGAAGTGAAGGAAGTCAACATGAAAGTGGGATTTGCGCCAGAGGTGTTCAACAGGATGGGTGCAGGAGTTGAGGTGGTGGATACTGGGGGTGAGCCAAGGATGGGGGTTGTGGGAGTGAGTGGGGTGGGAGGAGAGGGGGGCAAGGGAGTCAAGGGCAGAGGAGAGAGAGGCATTAAAAGCAGAAGTGGCAGATTAAGGGGAGGAGAAGGAGAAGACTGAGGGGAGAAGGGGGGAGAGAGGAAGCAAAGTCCAGGGGGTTAATGCTCCGCAAGTCATGGAAGGGGCGTGAAGATGGGGAAGAGGAAGGGGGGACAGTGGGAGACATGGAAAGAGGCAAGGAAGTGGTCAGAGATGGGATGAGGATTGAAGGAGAGATCAGAGACAGAGCAGTGCCTAGAGAAGACGAGGTCAAGAGACCTAGCGTGGGTGGGGGAGTTGGTCCAAAGGTGGAGGTTGAAGGAGGAGGATAGTGAGAGGAAGCGAGAGATGGAGGACTGGGAAGGGACATCAACGTGAATGTTGAAGTCACTGAGGATGAGAGTGGGGGTATCGTCGGAGAGGAAGAAAGTGAGCCAGGATTCGAATTCAGAGAGAACTTTCTTTTCTGCTTTATTATCCCATGTTCTCTGCTACCAGGGACCCATGTTGACTGTGTTTTCCCTATTGCCTCCCATGGGGAAAATCTATGGTGAAAACAGATATGGGATCAGTGTTGAGGCTCCCCAGCTTGGAGTGGGGTGGGAACTGCTGTGGGTCAGCAGGCAGCACTTAACTAAGATGTCTGTGACTTAGGCGAACAGTGAGCCGTCCCCATCCCTGATCCCAGCACCCCACCCCTCTCCATGAGGGGCAGTCAAGGCATCCAATGACAGGCATCCATGGTGTTTGGCCATGGCAGCCCCCACCCCATGGCAGGGATGGTGGGGCAGACTCATTGGCCCGGGAGGCCCTTGACTTGGAATGTGTGCCCGGGATCTTCCAAGACACATTCCAGGCCAGCGGCCTACCCAGCCTGGGACACTAGATGTCCAACATCTGGTGGCTGGGAAACAGGCATGCTGCTGAGTCCCTGGTCCAGATGTGGGCCATAGCAGGTCTGTCACATCTGTTTTTATCCACAGGTAATGAGTTTTTTTCTGCCACAAAATGTTATGAGTTTCCTTGCAAGGTTCTGACTCTGTCAAGTAGCAGTGGTGTTGTCTGATTTGTTTGTCCTGGAACAAGCTTTGTTACTCAGTAGATCACAATCGGCATCTGAATACATTACTATGGAACAAGACAAACACAGGTTAAAGAATGTCTAGTGAGTTTTCAAGGAAGGAGAGTGTTTTGTGAATGAGACACAAAACCCTACTACTGAGGGTTTCTTACATCACCCAAAGCATGGGGAAAGCAAGCATGGACTTCTTTCCCCTTCCGTCTGGGTTTGGTGTGAACACACATTTAGTTTGTAAGTTGTTTGAGGCTGGCACTCCCTTTTCATGTGTTTGTGCACTTGGGGCCCTGATCTCCTGGCACTACTACCAAGATTTCTCCACTTACTACTAAAAAGAATTACAGCAGTTTATCAATTCAAAAAAATTGTCTTGGAGAAAACGAGAATTACCTGACATCTGTGATATTCTCAGCTTTGGCTATCAGCAAATAGTAACCTGGGAAATGGAGAAAGGATATATAATAAGAACCTGGTCCACAGGAAAATAAATATCAGCCCCAACCTGATGCACATGCAGCAACTAAAAGACTTATTTTCTCACATTGTGAGTGTGTAGATTTAACTGGATTTCACTATGAGTTGCTAGCTCCAAGGCTTCTGGAAAGAAGAAAAAAAGGTGATCTGCATGTTACAATTTGTACTAGTCTCCAGGTGTTTTTTAAAAAGATGGGTGGGCAGGGGAGCCACGGTCAGTACATGGGGTGGGCAGGGGGGCCACGGTCAGTACATGGGGCAGGCTTATGGGCACCATGCATGGGGGAGCATTTCACACAAGCAGCCCCATGCGCAGCTGCCCTGCTCACATCTCGTCCACCTCATCCCCACATGGGCACTCTGGCTTTTTTCCAAAGCCCTGTGCGACGAGGGGGGCAGAGATGTGGGGGGGATGGGTGGGTGCGGAAAAGCACACCACCCCCATGAAACTTAGACTAGATGGGCCCCACGCAGGAACAGGCAGTTCTTGCGTGGGGCTGTCTCATTTAAAAACAGTCTCTGTCCTGCACATTGTCCGCTTAATGTTCTGACAGCTGGGGGATGCTCTTTTGGGCCTATCGTGCCACCATTTAGCCCTAAGTATTAGTCTAAACCAATTAACCTTACACAATCCTGCATGAATGACTGGAGTAAGGCTGCTTTGCACAGAGAAAGCTTTTGCACTTGGGAAACATGTGATAAGTTTTTACCTTTTGTTAATCAGGGACACTTGCTATTTCCAGCACACATTCATAGACTCCAGGCTGGAAGGAAATGTTAAGATCATCTGACCTTTAGTTTTGCACACCCTTACTGTTAACAATTTGCATCTTATTTCTAGTTTGATTTTCATCCTTTAGCTACCTTATTTTGCCTTGTTTCCCATCCACTATCCAGAATCTCCTTCTGAAATAGCTAGTAATAGCTCACAACTGAATCACCTCTTTGCCTTCTGTTGGATCAACTAATTGGATCATTTTAGGTCTCTGGTTACAAGGCAGGTTTTCCAGACTATAATAATTCTTGTAACTCTTCTCCATTTTGCTTCACTCATCCTCTCCATTTTTAAAAATCTTTTTGTTAGAGTTGGAGTGACATGTAGAATTTCACAAATTTGAAAGTGTGCTTTCAAATTTCTGCTGGCATTTGCAAAGTTTACCTGTGACTTTGTTATCTGGAAATTTGGTATTCCCTAACTCAGTATTTATGATAAATTATTTAGTAGTTTGATCATTAGATAATACTTCATTTGCCAGTTTATATTCTGTACATTTTCACCAAAATATCATGTTCATGTAGGCCAAGGGTGGAGAACCTTTTTCTTCCTGTGGGCCACAACAAGCTCTATATGCGGATAGGAGTTGGAGGTGGTAGTCCTTAAGGGTTTTCTCAGCATGAGGAAAGGAAGAGGAGGGTCCGGATCATGGATTTATGTCATGGGGTGATGATAAACATGACGAGGGCCTGCTATGGCCCACCTGGGCCAGACACTCACTGTTACATCGGTTTCCAGACCTCCAGATGTGGGTACACTGCTGCCCTGATTCGGGTAGGCAGCTGACCTGGAACTTGTTCCCAGGATGATCCTGGGCCTGCAGCCTGGGCCAAGGGTCACCCAGGTAGGCCAACATGAGCCATAACAGGCCAACGCATCTGTTTGTGTCCCCATCCGCTCAGAGGATTGGGGGCTACTGTGACAACCCGTGATTGGCCACCATGGCTACCCATCATGGCAGGGGATAGGGCACTGGGAGTGCACTGGGGGAGGGGCCACCCATTTGTTCTGTTCCCCCACCCTACTGGAGACAGAGGAGTGCTGGGTGGCCCAGTTGGGTACATGTGCCCTGATCTGACCCTGTCAGGGCTGGCCCCTCGCCCTGAGTGCGTTGTCAACACACTGGCTGCACTATTATTGTCACCTACAGATCCATCCCCTATCTTGAGTGCATTTCCTCAGTTCTGCTCACTTCTCCTAAGCTCACTCTTTCAGTGCTTAAGGATAGGGACTGGAGCCATGGGACAGAATCAGGAAGGGAAAGGGGCTAAATGACAAACAACCACATGCTGAATTCAGCCTAGAGGCTGGAGGCTTCATACTCATTATGTAAGCTGTCACAGGCTTTGATGAACGCTAGTCCAAAGACATAGCGTGTGCATTTCATTTTTGTTATTATGATAACAAAAACAATCATTTTATTTTTCATTTTTAGTGTAATAATGAAAACGACAAATAATAATGAAAACAAAAATGAAAAATAATTTTTGTTTTTGAAATAATGGGAAAATACTGAAAAATGTATTTCTGGATATAACTGTTTTTTTCTTATTCAATTCTGAATGTACTTGGTGAGTTTTTACCTCCAATGAAGGAAACTATGAATACCAAATTTTGAAAGGACTGGATAAAGGAAACCGATTTTAGAAGCAATCGAAGGTTGCGATTTTAAGAAAAGCTCCATACACATTCCTGGCTACGTCTTTTATATCTTTCATCCAATATTTATGAAACCTAGGAATTTTATGTCGCTCTACTAGTGTAACAATCATGCCAAATTTAAGAAAGATTGAATAAAGTGTCCTGATGTTAAAAGCTATTAACTTGAAAATATATTTTCAAGTGTAATATTTTGATATTCCATCCTTTTTAAAAGTCATTTGGTAGATATTTATCACAGACCTTCTCGGTCATCTCTGCCAAATTAAAGGTCAATTTGATAAAGTGACCCAATTTTATAAGCAATTGAAATTGTCCCCTTGAAGACCATTATTCAGATAAATAGCAGCACATGCAGTGCCAGTCAGAGGGAGGTACCTGGCATGGCAGTGGGAGGGATGCTGTAGGAGGGAGGATGTGGAGCAACCCAAAAGACTGACAAACACATTCACTGGCCAATCACTGCATGCTTCCAGCTTTACAGGACCAAATCAGTGGTGGCGTCAAGGCAGGCATAGGGTGCAGCCCTCAGGCGGGCATAGAAGGAACATAGCTGTGACTTTGGGGGATAGCATCTCAGAAATCAGAAAACATGGTTTACACATCCAGGCTGCCCAATTATCATCACAATCACATCCTGCAGCACTGTGACAGAGTACATTAGAGAATCTCTATTGGCTCTGTTCTAATCAGATGCTTCTGCCTTCCCAGTAACAAATGGGGGAGAGATGTTGGGATGGTCACAAAACAGAATGAGGATATTTGGTTGACATTTTTGCTGGCCAATTGGTACCACAAATGGATCTTGTACTACAGTGACACATAAGAGAATCCCTGGAATAGGCTCCTTCTCTGCATATGCTGTGCAGGCATATAAAATTGGAACCATTTATCACATCTTTCTGATATTGGCAGAGATGATCATGGAAGAGTGATATAGATCCCTGCCAAATTTCATATACACTGGTTGAACTACAAAGATTTTAAAGTCAGACATACATTTATAAGTTAATTGCTTATACCACCAGGACCCTTTATCCAATCCTTCCATACAGTGGAATATAGATTAAACATGGAGAGGGGTTACCAAGTTTCATCCACATTAGATGGGAGGCAAATATTTTACAGCCAGGAATTTATATGCAGAATTTTGCAAAATAGCACAATTCAACTGCTTCTAAAATCGGATTCCTTTATCCAATCTTTTTGGAATTTGGTACACTTAATGCCTTCCATTGGAGGTACAATCCTCCAATCCAAATATAATGAAAAACAAAAATGTTACAGCTGAAAATATGTTTTCCATTGAAACCAATAGAAATAAAAAACGAAAGCAAAAATGAAAACAAAATTTTGATATTTATAAAAAAAAAATGACAGATTTAAATAACAAAAACAAAAAATGAAAACAAAGTGACATGGGTCCCTGGTGCACAGCTCTACTACAGACATCTAAACAACATCAAACTTGAACTGAAGTCAAAGTTCCCAAAGGCTGTAAATCCAAATTCAAGTATTCATTTAAGGAAATAAATATTTGAAACTTCCAAAATCACTATTATTTTATTTATTTTTTATTTATGTAAAATTTATATCCCGCCCTCCTGCCCACAGGAGGTTCATATTGGTTCTGATCTGTCCTTAAATGTGGATACTAGAACTGGACACAGTAGTCCAACAAAGATCTTGCTAGCACTCCATACATAGTAGGGATGGGAAGATCGGGATCAGATCAATATGAACTTTCCGATTTTGGATAAAATTGGAAGATTTGTATTGATCCGATCTTACTGGGGAATATGATCCCCCATCAGATCCCCCAGGGAGGATCTATCAGCTCCGTGAAGCAGCGCTGGCACTCCTCCATGGAACTTTCAGCTTTTGCCAAACCCATTCTGTTCCCAGTTCTGCCTCCCCCAGACTCCTGCCTGATGGTGCTCACCTCCCCTGGACTCCTGCCCATGCCCACCTGCCACCGCAGTGCTGCTGGGGTAGGCCGGCTAATTACTTGGACAGGGCAGGAGACCAGGGGAGGCATAGCTGGGGGTAGAGGGGCCACACAGGAGTGGGGAGGGGGTAGTTGCTCACTTAGGCTCCGTCTGAACCAGCTCCTGTCTGTGGCCTTCTCAGGGCTGTGCTGGGAAAGTGAAACTAAAAAATCAGTTGTGTATGTGCAAAATGACTGCCATGGTCATTCTACACATGCACAACCATTTTCCAAGATGGGTGGCAACGCTGGTGCCATTTTGGAAAATAGCGGTCGGTCTGTGCGTGGCCGGCTGCTAGCTGAGCATATGCAGACTGGCTGCAATTTTCCAAAATGGAGTCGATGCTACCAGTGCCATTTTGGAAAATAGCTTTGCATGTGCAGAACCGCCATGGTGGCTATTTTGTGCATGCACAACCTATTTTTTCATTTCATTTTTCCAGCACGGCCCTGAGAAAGCTATGCCAGGCATTGTGGCTAGGTGCCAGTTCAGACAAAGCTTAGGAAAAAAGGTAACCCCCTTCTCACCCCTGCGCAGTCCCTCTATCCCCAGATCTGCCTCCCCCGGACCCTTGCTCAGGGTATGTGGGAGGCAGAGCTGGGAGCAGACATTGGATTTAACCTCATATTGTTCAGAACCAGAACCAATTCCAAACAATACAATCCAAAATCCGAGTTGAAGTTGGGTCGGTTTTGGGGGGGAAATACACAGTTCAAAGTTTAAGAACCGATCCTGAACTTCAATCTGATTTCTCATCCCTAATATGTAGCTAAAATCACCTCCCTAATACTGCTCCATGCTTGCCTGCTTATTCATGGGAACCCATTCCTTTTTATGCCCCCTGTAATAACATGGCCCTTGGCAATAAAGTTATAATGAAAACAGAACAGCAAGTTACTCATTTTTATGGCACCTTGTTCTCTCTCTTATCCTACACTCTAAGGACTCAAAGATCCTGTGCAAATAATAATAATAATAATAATAATAATAATATAATATAATAAAAAATTAAAACTTTGAACTATATATCCCCCCCTCCCAAAAAAAACCCCTGAGCTTTACTTATAAGCTTTGCATTATTAAAGATGACATTAATAAGCAGAGAATTCTGGATATCCACACCGAAATCTACCAAACCCAGAGGTCTCAGACATGAATGAGAAACCAGAACATTAATATTATTTCTGAGGCTTTGCACCCACTCTTAGGCGATGAAAAGCAGGCTACTTGTAATTTATAATTCTGTTGTTGCCTTCAAAAGCAATGATTTCCCTTTTACTTAACATACTGTGCTAACTTATTTGAAACCTGCACGGTCTTATATTCCCTATTATGCCAGGGTTGTTTTGCCCTCAAGTAAACCTCTTCCAGACACTTTGGCGCAGCAGCATTTGGCTGTTAGCAGCGTGAGAGGCTCTTCGCCATTGAGCAGAGTTGCAGGAAGCCACTAAAGCATTTTGCTCATTAGGAATTCATAAAGACACACAACCAAATTTATGATAAAGTCACAATTAATGACTTGATCAAAACCAGCTGAAATAAAGGCTGCATATGAGCACACTTGTTTAGGGCTTGGTGACACATCTTGGCAGTCGATGTTTGTCTTCCGTTTCTGGAAGTCTGCTGCTGCCATAGTGTTACCACCCGCAGTTATCTGTAAGCATGAGAATGGCTTTGTCTTAGTGATTTCTTTTTATTTTAAATTGACTTTTCCCCCCAATGGGAAATAGCAGCCTTGAACTCCGGATACTGTGCACCACCTTACTAAAACTCAAGAAACGGACTTTGATCCATGGGTTCCTCAACTGCCACAGGTTGAGCCCATCCCACTTCAAGGGAATATTGGTCTCAGTTCTTTTTCATTTGTCTTTATGGCATTCATTAATTTTCTTGTTCTCTTGGCTTCTTAGGGATTATGTAGGAAGCTGTTTTTTTATTGCACCTGTAACAGTATACTACAAAAGGGTCTGAGGCTGTGAATTCACAGCTAGCATAATCTTAGGTTTCAAGTGTACCATCTCCAGTTCCCACTTCTGGGTTGTTGGGTTTTTTTTGCCACTCAGAGTTAGCCCTAGCTATTGTGCTGCTATGGACAAAATAAGTTTTGCTTCTGCACCGTAGATTTAGATCTTTTCAATTTCCATGGTAGATACATTACGCCGACAATCTAAGACCTGGCTGTTCCACCAGGCCTTTCCCGAGTGTGTTGGGTTCGGGTAGGGGGGGATGGGGGGTTACATTGTTTTAATTGAAATTATTATGGTTTATTTTAATGTTTTAATGTTTTAATATATTGTGAGCCGCCCCGAGATGCCTGAGGCAGGAGGGGGCAGCATATAAATAGTAAAAATAAATAAATAAATAAATACCAAGCTTACCCCATAGCATGACACACAGTGACTATATAAAGTCAAGCAACAGAAGTTTTTGTTCTTATTATATCCAGCATGAAATGGATGTTTTCAGATGGATGCGGGGCTGGCCACCCCTGGAGCTGCACCGAGAGTGCACCCCTGCGTCTGGCTGTGTCCGGTCCCTTCTGGATGAGGTTTAACTGGATCTGGCAGGTTGGTTCCCCAGTCTTCAGTCCACCTGCACGGTGCCCCCTTGCACCATAGAGTTGTGGACTAGAGTAACTGCAACACTATGGTGTTGCTCAGGGCAATGGCCAGCTGGAAGTGGAGCAGCAGTGTGGGTCCATGCATTAGATGGACTGCTGCTTTGCTTTGGGCTGGCCCCGGATCTGGCCAGCCTGCTCCACCGCCGGCATTTCCAGAACACCAGCGACAGAGTTCCCAATAGCAGGCACATCCTGCTCTGCTTCAATATGTGGCCTTTAGATGGACTGGCTACTTTGGGGTAAAGCAGAGGAAAATCAGGGTTGCTGTCCATCTGAAAACACCCAATGGGTCAACCATGGTCAGGGGCATTCTTCCCCTCTCTTCTGTACTTCCCTACCCTGCAACCAAACCTAGGAGAGGTGGGAAGCCTGCTTTACTAGCTGCATAAGGGGAAGGCAGATGGCATCTCTGCCAGTCAGTCATAATCCTCAACTTTGAGACCTTGCATCAATTGGACAGTCCTGATGGGGTGGCCCAAAGAGGGCACCGCAGCATCAGAGAGCACATACAGTATCTGAAGTGGTGAGTGGGTCGATATCCGATTCCTAATAGAAAGCTGCTTCCACCAGTAGCAATCAGGAAGTACAGTGCAGAGGCCAATGGGCTGCAAGACTGGGCATTAGCTGGAGGAAAAGAGGTGGGAATGTTTGTTGTAGAATTGATGATGATGCTTGCTGGGGATTGGGCAGGTTAGGAGGAGATACTGAAGGGAGAAAGCTAAGGGCAACAGTAAGAGTAGCTGGTCCTAAAATACTGGAAGGGCCAGGGGATGGCATTGCGAAATGAGGGGCTGAACACCCAGAGTAAAGGGGCTCTAAGCCCTAGAGCCAGGGAGAGGCTAAATGTAAGGGAAGGAGTGGGGCAGTGATGCCTGTGGCTGCAGTGGCAATTTCACCTCCTGAAGGCCACTATCCAACCTACCCAACAAGGAGATATGCCCTCTCTGTTTACATTCCAATGCCGTACATCATGTCTTTCTTGCTAAAATCCCTTCTTAGCGTTATCTCCCAAATGGGGTGCTGGTGATTGGGGTGGAGGGAGGAATAGCCTCTTCACCAGACCCTTTTCCAAGTTCCACGATGTCATGCACTTGGAAAGGGGTGTGGTGAAGGAGTTACCCCACCTTATTTCTCATGGACCCCCCCCCCCCAATGCCTTTCAAGCAAATCGACAATATGGAAAGGTGGGCATGGTCACATCAGGAAGGGGCAGGGGGAGGGAAACCCCTTTCCAGCAAGGCCATTATTATTATTATTATTTATTTATTATTTTATTATAAACATTTATATAGCGCCAGCCATGTACCTGGCACTGTACAGAACATAGAAATAGATGCAGTCCCTGCCTGTGGATTACAATCTAAATGACCCTTTCCATATGCGACTCGTTACTTGTTGATAGTGGGGGGGGGGGAGCACAATTTAAAGGTTATTAATAGCCACCTGGCCAGATTAGCCTGTTCTGCTGTGCTCCCCTCCCCTTCTCCTTCTCTGTCAGGTCCTGCTGCTGCTACTGAGTCCGCCTTGCCTCATGCCACTGCCCCTATCCCGGCTAGGAAGTCTCCACTCTGAAGACTTCCTGCCTGTCCAGATTAGTGGAACCATAGCAGGTGAAGGGAGGAGACCTGGACTCCTAAATCCAACCATTGCAGGGCTGGATCAAAGCTGGACCAGGGGAAATCTCTGAGGGGCACATGCTCCCCCACTACCCTCCTGCATTTTGCCCATGGCGCCTTCTAATGTCCTCATGCTCCTGCAACTGAAGAGCTTGGAAGGACAGAAGCCACCCTTCTGCCCCCCCCATCCCAGTGCTCATGAGCCACAAACATTGTATTTTACTTGACTACCCTTAGAAATGGAATTTTTGTGGCACCCTCTACCCTATTTTACAGAGTGCTCAAAAGGGTGGCCTAGGGACATACCTATAATAGATGCACTAGGTGCAGCCACACGAAGGCCTGCATGCTTGAGGGGCCCCACATGTATGTAGAGCGCATATGCACTTGTGAAACTGGAGTGGAGTGCCTCAGCATCCTCCTCTCATTCAGTCTTCTGTATCAGGGCCCATCCCCACCTAGCTACTCCCCTCCTGGACCTATTGAGTGCTGGATCCTTGGTGTGCTGTAGCCACTGGATCAAAAGCTGTGTAGATGCAATGGCTAGGCAGCCCTGAATCACAGACACGAGCAATCCAGGCAGAAGCTAACATTGCCCTTCAGACTGTAGCAGCAGCAGTAGCAGCAGCAGCTCTGCCTCTCTGTAGCAGGAAGAGTGGGTGAAGAGAAAAACAATTTCCTCATATCCTCCAAGTCACAGGAGGACTTCCTCCTGAACTAACCCCCCTGGGTGCTTGAGCTAAATGTGGGACAGATTATTTCCCTTGGAGCAAAAATCTGGAACAGGTTAATGGGCCTGAACAGGGGAAATGTAAATGTCTCAGCCAGTCTGCTGTCTTAGAAGAAGTGAGTTATGTCATCCTTATTCATCATTTTCAGTTGACTTGAAACATGATATTTTTACACTCAGAAGGAATCCATAATATTCATATAGGGCTGCCTGACTTCTCTTTTTCAGAACCTCCATAGACCCACAGAATGGACACTGCAGTTGCACAGTGCCCCTTATTTTTATTCTTTTGATCTGATAGCCCACATATACAGTGGAATATGCTTCCGTTAAATTTAGCAGGCTGTCTATAACACTTTGAATTGTCAGAACTTCAGCGTAGTCAGAATTTAAAGAAATGCACCCGAGGAGCTTGCAGCCAGGGTGCGGACAGAGCTTCCTCACTGCACAGCTGAAAAGCAGAATCTTGAAAAGTTTGGGGTTTTTTGTGTGTGTGTGTGTGTGGTGGTGGTGGTGGTTATGTGCGTGCGTGTATGCACAAGCATAGGAATAGAAGTATACAAGGGCTACCATTTCTTTTTGAGGCTCTCTTTGCGGAACAGCATCTCAGGTTGATGCCTGCCACAACATTAATATATTTTTGTTACACTTTTTGAGAGGAACTGCTTCACTTTCCTCAGGTGAAATGCATCCATTGATGGATAACAGCAACTTTGTGAGGTGGCTGATTCTGGAAGATGCTGGGTGTCACAGGTGAAAAACAGGAGAAGGGAGGGAATGAGATAGGGTGCTTTTACACAGACAGAACCCATGGCTTACCTGCGAGGCCTGTCTGTCTAAAGGTGGGCCACCAGATATGCAGGTGGGGCAGGAACATCCTGGAGTACTGCCAGCAGAGTGGGCCGCCCAAACCTGTGGCAACGGTTGAAGGCGGAGCTTCTGTCCGTCTACTTGTGGATGGCTGCTGCGGCTCCACTCCCAGTCGGGGGTTGCCCTGGGCAATGCAGTAGAGTTGTGAGTGGCAGCCTACAGCAGCGGCCGATGCACCTGCAGCTCTATGGTGTGGGGGAGGGGGCGCCACGTGGGTGGATTGTGGGCCGCAGCAGCTGCCAGGTCTGTATAAACCCAATGCAGTCCGGGCTGCACATGGGGGATGTGGGGATGGTAATCCCCTGAGCAGGTCCGTGGGTGGCCACCCCTGGGTCCATCTAAAGTGGAGACGGGAATCGTTTCCCTCCCGGGGCCATGTTGAAAGCTTGCACAGGTTCCAAGGGCCACATAGAAGTTTGGGCGGGGGTGCTTAAAGGATGCACTCAAGGAAAGGAGGGCTCAAATCATGAATTTGTGCCATGGAACTGTCCCCTATCCTGGTTTATATGACCTCATCTCTGCTCCCTTCCCTTGAGTTCAGTTTTTTCAGTGATTGGAAGTAAGAACTGGATCCAGGGGCCAGATGCAGGAAATGGAAAGGGGCCACATAAAAACTTGCCGCGGGCCACATTTGGCCCCTGGGCCTGAGGTTCCCCACCCCTGGTCTAAAGACACCCATTATCCCTTCCTCAATTCCCCCGCCCCCCGATCTTCTGTGCCAGAAAAGTCATGCCACTGCTGTGGAGATTGAGAGGGGCCTAAATTAAGAAGGGGGCTGTCTCCTGAGTCACTCTGCTCTTCATTGACATTTGATTTTGCTGGAAGAGTGTGTGGGATGGCTGCCATTTGGGCAGGGCTCTCAGGGCTAGGCCATCTCCATGCCCCCTCAGTTTTGGCTGTTGCTGTTCCACTGCTGGCCTTACTGGAAATGGGCTACATGCTACGAGTTCCCATTCACATCAAGGGCTCGATAGGCTGCATGATCAAGCTGCAGAATTGTAACCCATTGTGTCTTAAGGCCAGACCAAGACAGAATTTTCCTGTTTACAAAGTGCTTTATTTGTGTGTAATATTTGATAGTGCATCTAATTAAAAACGGCAGGATGGATTTATGGAGGCAGAATGTAATTATTCAAACTGGAATTTGGCCAAGATGCAAGGGATACACTCTTGTGAAAAAGGTTATGGCCTTTCCAGTTCTGCCTGAAGACATCAAACCTCTAATAATAACCATTCCCAAACATCTATTTCCCCCCCACAATACTGTCCTAATATTGTAATGTCTGGTTGTATGTTGTAATATGGTTGAAATTTTGTAAATTGACACCAGCTGAGAATCTGGCTCTATATATTTAGATTCCATTGCTAATAGGTTTGTGGACATGCTTATATCTTCTAATAAATTTTTTTTTTCAGTGTACTCATCAGGGTGTAGTCCTCAGTTACACTGAGTTTAAACTAGGGCTGAAATGAGATTTCACCAAACGGGTAAGCTTGTCAAAATTCTGGTTGAATCAAGAACCTCTCAGTGTTCAACAATGTCTGAACAGATATTTCATTTCTCAATTTACTGACTTTCCACTTATTGTTTGTTTGTTTGTTTATTTCCTTGTTCCGGCCTTTAGCCATGACAAGTATTTGAACATAATACAAAATATACAAAATTATTTCACAAAACATCACGATACATCCAGTGATACATCCAACATGACAGCGGTCATTAACATATCAGTCGCAATTTATCCTTTGCTTTGCCATCTATTTCAAATCTCGAGAGGTAATAGTAATACCAATGCAATACTGCATTTCTTGCACTCAATTTTCCCTTGAACCTCTTTGTCACTTATTGACTGGTATGCAGATTGTAGGGATGGGTGAATGCAGTTTGGAAGTTCGGAGTTCAGCCCAAACTCGGCCTGTTCGGATGACCGAACCCGAATCTGAACACCAACTGACCGAACCGGACTAAATTCTGAATGTCGAAATGACCGAACAGTTTGGTCAGTTCAGATCAGTGAACAGTTCAGGTGAGTTTGGGTGGCAAAAATGTGTCACTGGAAGGCAAAACGTGACAGGGAGGGGGAGTCAGCTGAGGAGCAGACTTCCAGGCACCAGGGGTGGAGAGGCTTGGAGTAGCAGCCAGCCTGCCCAATCACCATCCCTTTTCGCCTCAGACCACTGGCTTCGCAGTCTGCGATTGGCCACGGGCTAGGCTGCACGGAGCCAATGGGGCTTGCGGTGAGGCGGGCGCAGCAAGAAACAAAACTGATTGCCTCCCCCCTTCCCAACACCTTCTGAGCTAGTCACTGTTCCTGAACAGCAGGCGTTTCAGAAGGCTCCCTCTCTCCCAGCAGTTTTTGTTCCTTCCTATTCCTAATCCATTGCCATCCTCCTCCTATTTCACCCATCCAACCCATTTACCTCCATATTATCATTTATTTAGATTATATTAGATAGATTTAGGTGTTATTTTTTGTTTTTACCCCTCCCTGTGTTCCCTGTGTTCAATCTTCCTTCCTCCCTCCCCCCTCCATTGAATCCTTTCCCTCTCCCTCTTATTCCATCCCTGATTCCCTTCCCCTGTTTTAAGTTTTGGATTTATTTAGAGTAGGATTATTATTAGATTGATTTTCATTTCAGTTTTGTACCCCTCCCTGTGTTCTTTGTGTTTCCCCCTGTGTAATATTGTATATATAGATAGATAGTTATTAGATAGATAGTTACTAGATAGATATACATAGTAGTTAGCTTAGTTATAGAGATAGATAGAGATACAGTGTGTTTGTAGGACAAGGCCTTTGTAGTTAATTATTAGGATATTCCATTTAGTTCAATAGGTTTTAGAATAGTTAATAGCAGTTAGATTTAGTGTAGAGATAGATAGATATAAAAAAAGAAACAGCCACTCCAGCCCCAGGACCTTCCATCAGGGTTCTGGGGCCTACGTTACTGGCAGGGAGGGCTGTGGCCAATATCTAGAAGCTGCCACTCTAGCCCCAGGACCCACCGTCATGGGTCTGGGGACATAATTCCTTCCACAGAGGCGATGTCATTCCACCACATCAAGAAATAGCCACTCCAGCCCCAGGACCCACCGTCAGGGTTCTGGGGCCAGGTTACAGGCAGGGAGGGCTGTGGCCAATACCTAGAAGCTGCCACTCTAGCCCCAAGACCCACCGTCCTGGGTCGGGCCATCATTCCTCGCACAGAGGTGATGGCACTACACTGCACCCAGAAACAGCCACTCCAGCCCCAGGACCCACCATCAGAGTTCTTGGGCCAAGTTACAGGCAGGGAGGGCTGTGGACAAGTGAGGGAGGGAAGTGAGGGAGTCATATCCACTCACCTCTGGCTCATGGCAAAGTTATAGCCATACAGGTGGGATTACAGGAGATCGTAGTAGGGCGATGCTTGCCTCCCACAGCCAGAGCAAAGTTGTTGTCCCGGATCTCCTTGTACTCACAACTCAAGTCCTTGGCCTGCTGCCGGTACTTGTTTATGTTCCGGGTGTAGCTCTGCTGTGCCATTTGGAAAAAGATTTTGTAGAGTCAGAGAATCACAAGGCTCAAAGGGACCTCAAGGTTCATCTAGTCCAGCCCTCTGCACCACTGCAGGACCTGCCACACCTCAACCATCCGCACAGAGAAATCCCACCAATAGCTACAAGTACACACTGGCATCAACTAGAGCACACTAATGTTTCTTAGAATATGACTTCATTCCTTTAGCACATCACCCAGATATATTGGACCCCACAGACTGATGAAGGCCTTGGTCTCTTTCTTGGTTCAGGGAATATAGTTTTGGTAGGTGGATCAGTAGGCAGAGAGTGACTGTGATTGTGTTTTTGTGGTAGCAGTGCTGGTTGTTCCCTTGCTGTTGTTTTCAGTCATGGCCATGGGAACGGTAAACCTCTGTAAGTTGTTGTGGAGAATGCAGTGTCTGTATGAAAAACAATCAGGCCCGGTGTGCATTAATGGGTGGTGGGGGCCTTGCCCTGCCCCCCCCCAGCACTCACTCGACAATTAATTTGCAAGCAGCACTGCTAGCCAACAGTGCCGCACTACCGGGTCTCTGGGAGCCAAGCTTTGTAACCAAGGTTTTTCCAGATGGCTCTGACCATTTTCACAGCCAGTTGTGAGCATGTACTGACCCATCTTGAAAAACCTTGTTTACAAGGCAGCAACCTTCTGATCCAGCGAGGAAGGGGGTGCAGTAGCTCTTCCTCCTGAGTGAGTCTGTAGGGAAGGAGAGGCACTGGGGACAATCTTCTGCCTTTGTGGTATGGGTGGCTGGGTGTTCTGTCCTAGTGCAGGAAATGTGTACGTGCAGTTTAGACATTTTGTCATAGGGGGCAGAGTTTCAGAGCCCCCTATGGAGTGGAGAAAGGTGGCTGTCTTTACTGATGCCTGGCGACTGAACTAAACACCCCCAGGCCAGGCAGGGCTGGGCTGCCTGGTGAGTGCTAAGTGCATGCATGCACTGGGAGGGAATTTATGGGAGGCGGAGCCAGGCAGCCTGGAGATGGGCAGCAAGCTTTTTGACCCACCTAATGTGTGTGTGCGTTCTTTGTTTCAACTTCTACTGCTAGCTGCCCCATTTCAGATCTGCTGCCAGCTCTTCAGATCAGGTAAGGAAGAAAATCTAATCCTATTACTATTTGGGGAACCTCAACCTGTGTGTGTGGTATTTTTCTTCAATTGGATTTTTCCTGGCCTGGCCTTTTAGAGTTGGGTCTTTTTTACAC
>QEPC01010260.1:3265345-3277334 GCA_003113815.1 Sphenodon punctatus
ACTGAGTGACGGTGGTACGTGAGCATCTGGCAGGCTGCTGAAACTGCTTTGGTTATAGTGCGCTACTGGACCTGGGCTTGGGCATGGCCCATACCCAGATCATCTGAATTTGGATTGAATACATTTGAATAAAGAGTGCGACCATTAAATCCCAAACATGTGTGCTTGTCTTCTTCTAGGGTGCGGGACAAAATTGGCTAGTTTCAACTAAGTCATCATGTTCACAATGACACAGGGTGCTTGCCCATGTTACTCTGCTAGGGGAATCTAACAAGAAGCAAACACCTGGTGGGGAAATTAACTTGAGGCTTTGAACATGGGTGCATGGTTAAAAGAGTCATTTAACGTGTCTCCTGTTGTTTTCAATCACAAAAGGCAGGTCTGGATCTAGCGTCCTGGTTTTCGTGATTGAAAACAACAGGAGACATGTTAAATGATGCTTTTAACCACGCACCCACATTCAAAGCCTCACGTTACTTTTCCCGCCAGATGTTTCTTCTTGTTAGATTCCCCTGGCAAGATAACATGAGCAAGCACCCAAGTGTAACATGTGTCGGCTCTATAACACACTCTTCCTGTCCCAGATCCACAAGAGATTGTGCTAGGATCCTTGGAAGGCAACTTGTTGTCTTCCACAATGCCTGCACCACAGGACTCGCTTTACAATACTCTTTAAAGTCTCTTTTCACCATCTCAGTTCTTGTCCTTGGTGTAAAGGAACTTGGCCAGTGCTGGGGTATCTCACTAGGGTTGTCTGCAGAATGCAGGCAACATTGTTGTTAAGAGAGAGCCGTGAACTGGCATGCAAATAAATCCACTGAGCAGCCTAGTCTCCTTCTGGAATTCCCATGTCAAGAATCATGAGGATATAGAGCTTTTGGAAATGGGGCAACGAAACAAACAAATCATTGACATGTTTTCCAGCTGCTGACTTTATTCAAGGAGCATTTGGTGCAAGCAAACAGGGTCCTGAAGGTCATGTCCATCATTCACCTGTCTGAAGGGAACAATTCTCAGTGAAAACCTTTCTTTTTCTAAATACCACTCATACTCTTTCTCAGCAACTTCCTAATGTTGTGTTCTTAAGCATCTGACAGTTGTCTTAAGCAACTTAAGTTCTGGCAGAAATTGCTTAAAGGTTTGGTTAGGATATGTAATTTGCACACAAGTGCAACTGATCAGATGTAAGATAGGTGCAGTACAAAAAGTTGTGATTGACACCTGGGATCTAATTAACTGCCGTTTTACTGAAGTTTTGATTCAGTGGAGTTAGCCTGGTGGAACACTGGATAACAGGAACTAGGATTTGCTTTATTGGATCCAACACTTGGAAGCTGTTCAGATGTGATGATTTCAAGTGTTCAGCTATCGCAGGCATAGCCATCTTATCCTTATTGCCATACATCACGTCGGAATGTTTACAAGCTGTTCCATAGTCATTCAGAGATTTTTACATGGTATCTTTACTCTGCCCATCCCATCTGAACAAGGCCAAAGTACTCCGTGACAAAGAGTGTTAACAGATGTCACATGGTGATGTCCATCCCACTCTGGGGAGGAGAGGGGGTCCCCATCCAGGTATGCTCTGACCGTGGGAACAAATGTTCCCGCAGCCTCCCCCAGCCAGAGAGAGAAAATGGGGAGCAATGTGCGGCCACTTGGTCATGTTCCCAACGTCTCGCCACCCTGCTGTTATGATGGACAGCCATCACACGCCACCATGGCAACCTGCCTGATGCCAGTAGGAGCCAGGCTGGGAACATACATTCACATCTGGCTTGCCCGCTCTGAGTCTGCCCCAGCTGGGAGCTGGGTGCAGACTATGAGACTGGCTTGTACTGGAACCTCATTTCCTGTCCAGGATAATCCAAGTTAATATGAGCCCTCCTGACTTTTAGGCTCCACCCAGCCATGATGCGAGACACGGTTCAAGGATAAGGCCAGAAAGAGTATGCCTACCTCAGCTTCCAAACAGTTGATGGGGTGGGTGGGTGGGTGGACAGAGAAGCATGCTTCTCCAGGTCCCCCAATTAGCTGTTGGATGACAACAACTCCCAGCGGCCCAATCGTGTTGGTCACCAGTGGCCCAGGAGTCCTGTCCTGTGTAGACAGCTCCTCAGGCAACCCAGGGTGTGGAAAGGCTTGTGATGGCAGCTCCCCCATCTGGATTACTTGTGTGGGGGGGGGGAGCTGCCCATTTGAACTGCCCTCCCACTGAGCTGGGACGTTGCCGCTGCAGTGGCCCTCCCTGGGGTGGTCAGGGGATCTGTCTTACTCCTATCTCATTTGTTTTTTCACTCACTGTCTTTACAGGCCTTCTAAACATTACATGATATCAAAGAAGTGAACCTGAGCCTCCTCAGACAACAGGGAAACAATCAGTCTGCAAGAAAAGACCGACACACAGAGGCTGATAGTCAGTGAAAAGAGATCACTTCAGAAATCCAGTTCCACTTGCCCTGCCTGGAAAAACTTAGCAGGAAACTGGAGGCGCTGGAAGCAAAACTCTAAACTGTACCTGGCAGCAGCTGAAACAGAGGAAAAACCTAAGAAAAGGCAAGTTGCTATTCTTTTGCACTGTATTGGGGAAGATGTCCTTGAGGCATTTGTCCATGAGCATTTTCTAATGCTGAGGGTCCAGAGGACATAGAGGAGATCCTGGTAAAATTCAATGTTTACTGCACCACACAAAGGAATGTGGTGTTTAAGAGAGACAAACATTCTGGAATCACTTATGGGCCTATGAAGAAAGCCTGGAGAAATTCTTCACTGAGCTTAAAGTAAAAGAAAGTAGCTGTGAGTTTGGGACCACAATGAATGAGATGATTCAGGATTAAATTGCTTTCAGTATGAGACAGTGGAGAGGCAGGAGGAAGCAGCAGTGCTTCATGCAAGCACACAGACAGAGCAAGCAGCAAAGCAAACCATATTAACTCAACAATTATATGTGAAGTCCTTAGCACACCATAAAAGCAGCAGCATGGCTTGCTGAAAAGCCTGCTATTCTACCAAACTGCAAAGGGGCCATTTTAAAATGCAGGGAAAATTCAAACAAAGAAATCATTCCATTCAAAGTCCCAGACCCCACCTCCCAAAGAATTAGAAAGAAGCAAATTAGGGTGGAAACCAGAAAAGAGACCATTTAAAAGAGTGGCCATGACCAGTGGGTGCTCACAAAATGGCCTCTGCACATGCTTGGGGGGAGGAGGGAAGCAAAGTAGCAGTGCTTCATGCAAACACACTTCTTCTCTCCCCCACCTCCCCCTACCTGAACAGAGGAAACATTGAATAAATTATTTTTCCTAAAAAATTCTAACCATGGCCTGCAGTCTCCCCCAATTTGTATTAAATAGATGGCATAAAGAGGTCAATGACAGAGCTGGAAGTTTGACATGATAACTTGCCAGATAATTTGCTACTAGTGCAGCTACATCCAATATAGCTATTCTTATGTGTGTGTATATATAGCAAGAACATGACAATCAGGCCAGCACATTAGGTGTGGTGCACAATCAGGCGTGGTGCACATTAACGGGAAATGGGGGCGTTGCCCCTCAGTTCTCACTTAACCATTAACTTGTAAACTTGCTAGCAGAGCCACACGTCCAGGTCTCTGGGAGCTGAGCCTGGGAAGGTTTCTACCTTGTAAACAAGGTTCTTTGAGATGGCTTTATCCAGTCTCACATTCAGTTGTAAGAATGTAAGAAGCCATCTCGAAGAACTTTGTTCACAAGGCAGCAACCTTCTGATCCAGAGAGGAAGGGGCACAGTAGCCTCCTGAATGAATCTGTCATGGTAAGGAGAGGCACTAGGGACAATCTTCTTAATTTGTGGTATGGGTGGCTGGGTGTTCTGTCCTAGTGTGTAAGTGTTTTGCAACTGGGGAGAATTTCAGAGCCCCCTATGGAGCGGAGGAAGGTGGCTGTTTTTACTGATTCCTGGCAGCTGAACTAAACACCCCCAGACCAGGCAGGGCTGGGATGCCTGGTGAGTGCTAAGTGTATGCATGCACTGGGAGGGAATTTATGGGAGGTGGAGCCAGACAGGCTGGATCTGCACAGCAAGATTTTTGACCCACCTAGCGTGTGTTCTTTGTTTCAGCTTCTGCTTCAGGCTGCCCCATTTCAGATCTGCTGCCGGCTCTTCAGATCAGGTAAGGAAGAAAAGCTAATCCTATTACTATCTGAGGAACCTCAACCTAGGAGTTTGTGGTATTTTTCTTTAATTGGATTTTTCCTGGCCTGGCCTTTTAGAGTTGGTAAAATGCTTTGGGGGTGCCAGGGAGTATGTGGTATTTATTGTGGATTTTTTCGGTCTTGTTTGTCTTTGGCCCTTTTAGAGTTGGTAAATGCTTTTGGGTGGCCAGGGAGTGTGTGGCATTTTTCGTTTGGATTTTTCCTGGCCTTGTTTTTTCCCCTTTTAGAGTTGGTAAAATACATTTGTGGGGGCAGGGCATGGTTTAGGGTGGGCTTCAGTCCCCTGCTGGGGGGCCTGATTCTTCTGGATTTGGGGGAGAAGTGTATGCTTAACACCACAGAAGAAGTAATGATGTGATGGAAACCCACAGTCTGAAACAGCCCCTTAATATCTCAGGCCATTTTTAGATGAGGTGCTGAAAAGTGCCTCCTGAGCCACGCGTTAAGAGAGAAACCATGCCGCGCTGCACTGCCGGAAGTGACGTGCTCCACGTTTCTGGCAATGGCGGTGGCTGGAGATGCAGCGCTTTGCACAGGCACGTTCTAGAGACCTCAATTTTCAGGTCTCTAGAATGCGCCTCTGCAAAGCACCAAGTCTCCAGCTGTTGCCGGCAGTGGGGAGCACGTCACTTCCAGCAGCATGGCGCGGCTTCTCTCTTAATGCGCGGCTCAGGAGGCACTTTTCAGCACCTTGTCTAAAAGCGGTGTCAGATATTCTGAATTACTTTTTCAAAAGAAGTGTTTATCTCTATATGAGAAACATAAGTGTCACATGAAACTTATAAATGATATTTTTGCAGAGTGCAACGTTCTGGGCTGCACTGCAATCACACTATTGTGCAAAAAGATCTTAAACCAAGTTGCTACCATGTAGATATTGTGACGTAAGGATGGTGTGGCTTGCTAGGGGACTAGGGACAGGACTAGGGCTGTGTGGCTTGCTTGGGTAGAGGAGGGCAGGACTAGGGTGCAATTCACAGTCCCACTTTCTAGGAGGAACCATTCCAACAAGAGTAGATTTGAGGCTGCTCTGACTTAGGCTGTTTTCACATGGCGCTGATGGGTGGGGGGATGGGTGTGCGCCAGTGGTGGGTGGTGGTGGGTGTGCTCCCTTTCCCACTGGCACACACCCATCTCCACCCACGGAGCCACCTCTGTTCTGTTGGATGGCTCACTGGGTGATAGGTGGAGTTGGGTGTTGTGTGAGAGTGCGCATGCACACGCACCCCCTACCGCTTGTGGTGCTTCCACGGGCAGACCCCCACCCGCCCACCCACTGTTGTAGCGTGCGCCCCTCACTGCACACCCACCCGCACACCCAGTGGGGGGAGGGAGGTGGCGTCTGTGAAAAAAAGGCCTTGGATCAGGGGACTGGATTTGCTGACCCAGAAGGGGGAGATGTCTCCACCTATTTTTGGGGGGGATGAAAATGGCAACCATATTCTCTAGGCCTTTAAAGAAAAACATCAAATTTGATCAAAATAAAAATAGAACAAATGAAAAATGTTTAAAGCACAGCCACCCTGTTTTGTTTAATTCTGGTAGATCTAAAATGAGACCCAGTAGGCCTGGTATGTTCTCCACCTTAAGCACAGGCTGGCAATTGTCTTGTAAACCTGGAAGATGGGCCCCTGGACAAGAAGTCAAGATGGGCCCTTTTATTTGTGGCCTGCCAGCAGGCCTAAACAAACCACCCGGCTGCAAGCCTATTAAGCGCATTATTATATATATATATATATATATATATATATATATATANATGGGCCCCTTTATTTGTGGCCTGCCAGCAGGCCTAAACAAACCACCCGGCTGCAAGCCTATTAAGCGCATTATGCTATATATATATATATATATATATATATATATATAAATAAAACACCAGTTCAGTTGTTCCCCCATAATCAATTCATGCTGTCCCCACCCCATAACCAGTTCATTTGCACCCCTGCTCCCATATAATCAATTCACGCTGCCCCCCCACCCATAATCAGTTCATTTGTGCCCCTGGAGCAGCATGAATTAATTATATGGGGGGCGCAAATGAACTGGTTATGGGGTGAGGGTTTAAAGACAGTATTCCTGTTAGCAATAACTTCATTAAGAAGAGTTAGTGAAATAGCTGCCATAATAATCTCAGACCCATATTTGCCGATTTTCCAAGATAGAATAGATATTGCTTTACATCCTAAATTCCTACCTAAGATAGTATAAGTACGACAGATGTGAGAATGTGACCCTTTTTATACGGGCCTCTCCCACCCATGAACCTGCAGATTTCTGCGTGTTTATGGGTGGAGGAGCTCCGTACGAATGATGCAGTCTGTGTGCCCATGGTGAATGAAGGTATGTGTGCGTGTCCGCCTAACACGCACCCCCACTCATCCTCACGCATGGAGCAACCAGGGAAAACGGTAGTTGCTCTGTGGGTGCAGACGTGTCCAGGGTGAGTGGGGAAGAATGTGTAGCCGTTTGCACACACTGGTGCACCCATGGACTCCCCACCCAGCAGAGCTGTGTAAAAATGGTGTGGAGCCACTCAAAGAAGAACAGAAGGTTGCTTCATTGTAAACAAGGTTCTTTGGGATGGCTCCAAACATTCTCACAACACCCACCCTTCCAGCTGAGCTCCATATGGAATTTTCTTATATTCCTAGAAAGAGTTGGAAGGAACTGTCATTCTGAGGGGGAGAATGCTTTTTATACTAGAGGAGCTCAAAACCATCACGTGGTCTATTATTTGAATATAGTGAGGATATTCAGCCCAGTTGTGAAAATATTTGGAACCATCTCGAAGAACCTTCTTTACAAGGCAATGACCTGATCACTCACATGGGGAGGAGTTAATTGTTTACAAACAGCTTTATCTCTCAGTCCGATTGGTGCAGCACTACTAGCAGGCAGAGGCAGTTGAGGGATGGGAACCCTCCCCATGATGTGGGGGTGCCTTGCACCCAGGACTCGCCCAGCCTAGGCACAGGGCCAGGCAGCAGCTCCCTGAGGCCTAGAGGCCCCAGGCTTCTTGCTGGGTTCTTTCATTGGATGCTATGCTCCTGTTCCGGGGTCTTCATACTAGCAACAAAGGCCACTCAGTGTTTCTTAACTGTGTCTTTCCTCCCTCAGTCTTGTGAGCAAGTAAAGAATAGATATATACAATAATTTTTATTCTGTGAGAGAAAGAATCATTCTTTTTATGTCTATCTTATTGAAAGAGTAGAGACAAGTTTAATTCAATGTCCATATCACATGAAGGCAAAGGCATATGACCAGCATTCTGCATATTGCAGTAGAGCATGGGTCAGTGTGGCAGGCTAAACCCTCCCACTGCTCCCTCCCCCCCTTGCATTCTGGGCAGCATCAGTTACCATCCAACTATGCTCTTTTTTGGCTCAGTTCCATTAATGGAACTCAGTCTGGGGAATAGCAAACCCCTCCTCTTGCCTTGCCACCTTCAGTGAAAGAAAGCCATACTGCTCACGATGGCACATGATGCATGCTGGCCCTGCCACCTAGTTCTGCCCCCAACTGCTGCTTCTGTGGGGTGGCGTTGGGGAGGGATAGAGTGGCAGCAGCACATGACACAGGCTGCTTCAGTCTTCTCTGCACCCCTTCCTCCTCATGGCTTCTTCTCTTTGCACGTGCAGGCCAGGAGGGAGTCAGGGACTGGGAGCCAAAGGTTATTGAGCTAAGTGTGAGTTTGGACGCGTGCGCAGGAGGCATGTTGCTCTCTCTGCGCATGCACCCAACTCAAACAGAGAAGCAGCTGTCGCAGCACTCACAACTGCCAGGGAGAATGGGAAATGGGGTTCAGATGATCCTGGGGGCCAGCCTGCCAGGCAAGTTAATAACTTGTCTGAGTCAACATTGGGGGTGGGGTGCAGCTGCCCAGCCACTCATTAAGAGGAACCGTCGCTAGAGAGACTGAAGGAAAATTTCCACAACACTCCACTTCAACAGGTTTTATTGTAAAATCACCCAAATACACTCCAGATGGACAGGCCCAGCTGGCTCCAGTCTCCACCAAATCCAGAAGTGCTTCTTGGATCCATTAAAGGGAAATTCTACAACAGTTAGCTCAGGCCATAATCTGGGAACAGCAAAGGGGAAAAAAAGAAAAAGCCAAGAGTACACATCTTAGATGGTATGACATGGTGGGGAAAGGATCTGCCCATTTGGGCATTGCATGGAGTTAGACTCAGGAAAATTGGAAGAATCTGGACATTGTATCATATTCTGTCTGGAAAGAAGAGCACTGGGCATCATCTCATATTCTGTCTGGAAAGAACAGAAAGAAGAGCACTTATTTCTAGGGATGTGCGAACACTGGGGGGTTCAGTGTTCGGCCTGTTTGGGGTTCGGCCCCCCCAGAAACCATTTGGGTTTTGGCTGTTCGGCCTGAATGGGTTATGGGGGGACAAACCCATTTGGGGGGGACCCGGTTTTCCCTACTCCCTACCCCCTCCAGGCTGTGAGAGTGGAAGGGCCGCCGGGGCTCACCTCCCCCCCACCCTGGGAATTTCTTTTTTAAACGCCCCCACCCCAGGGATCGACCTACCTGGTGGTGCTGGGGATCTGGCCCTGGGTCCGGTGGCTGCAACACTCCGGAGCCCTTCAGGCTGCTACTAGGCCTTCCGGGTCAAACCGGAAGGCCTAGTAGCGGCCTGAAGCGCCCCGGAGCACTGCCTAACCCGCCACCACCGCTGCCGCTACCAGACCCAGAACCCGATCTACCTGGTGTTGCTGGGGTAGGGGGGGAGGGAAAACCGGGTTCCCCCCTGTCCCCACCCCCCACCCAAATGGGTTCGGAATCTGAACTTTGTTTGGCCGGTTCGGGCAGGGGGCAGTTCGGATTCAGGGTGTTCGTGAACGGTCCGAACACCCTGAGTTTGGGCTGCACCCCGAACTCCTGAATCTCGTTCGCACATCCCTACTTATTTCTTTCTGGAAAGAAGAGCGCTCTCTGAGAGAGGATGTTTTTCACCTGCAGGAGGATGGACCAATTAATGTAATCTATCAGTTGCCATTTCTGACTGCAATGAACATAAATCCTGTTACTTATACACATTTAAAGTCAGACCAGCACCGTTAAAGTCAGGTAGCTAAGCCTTCAAAGTCATTGGAGATACACCAGTCCAAAACTGATATTGAAATGAAGATTCTGGCCATTTCCCTCTGGGCTACACACTGACAGTTATTTATATGTAGATCTATGTCTTCTGGATAAGGTGTTGCTAATGTATAGAGATGATATTTCAGTTTTATGTCAAACTTTTATAAGTTAACAGCTTATTGTAAATGTAATCCGTACCTACTTAACATCTTTATTGGCATGTAATAATGTTCAGCACTTTTAAAATGCTGAAAGCATTGTACAGAGATTAAACAACCCTTGAGAGAGGTAAGTATGACAAATAAATTTTACAGATGATGGAACTGAAGAATCCTGACTGAGTGATGTGTCCGAAGTTGCTCTGTAAGCAATTGGTACATTTGGAATGAGAAGTCTGGGGTTTCTAGCTCCCAGAATGTGTAACAATGACTACCTGTGGTAGGTAGTTGTTTGTGTTAAGTATACTGTATTTGTGTGTCAGTACAAGAATGATATAGCATGATCTCATGATGTCTGTCTAGGATCCTCTACGGATTTTAACAGTCACAACCTACTATATATTTATGGATTCCAGGTAAGATCAATAAAGTCACACCAAAACAAACCCCAGGGAAGAGGTATTTCTACACAGACATGGACAACCTGACACTTAATCTCTTTGCACTGCTCAGAACTGTTTGCAAAGGAGCATAAAACCGGAGGAAGCTTATCCTTAGGAATACAAGTCTTTAGACAAGCCATATTCTTTACTGCAGACTGGTGGCTTCCAATCTCTTTTCCTGTTGACCCCATTTTAAGATTTATAATATAACCTCAAGAGCAAAAAAGAAAATGCAAAGTATAACGAATATCAATTAGATTGTGACTCCAACTACTGATTGTGGACACAGTTTTTAATGGAACTTGCTAGTTTCCTTCAGCTTCATTTCTTACCCAGAGAAATAACTGGATGGTAGAGCTGAAACGGGTACTTTTTTTTAATATCCAGGGGCAATACCTACATTCTTGGGTACTGCGTTGGGTAACCAATGGGTTACCTGGGTACCTATCGGGTACCTAGAAACCTGAAATGTTCCATTACCATTTTCTAATTACAGGTCAGAAAATTGAATGTCAGGTTCCAGGGGTGGGGGAGAAGAGGGGCGTGGGATCGGTGGCGCTTGCGGGGACCCCCCCCCGGGCGCCACCGCTCAGCTCCTCTCCTGGGCACGCTTCCGCATTTGCCAATGACACCTGACCCTGAGGATGCATGTACTAGCTCGGCATCCCAGGGTCTCCAGGCAACCGAGGACTCTCGGCACATGCGCGGGATGAACCCAGAAGTGGGACCGTGGCGTTCCGCATGCCTGCAGGTGAGGCATCAGGGCAGCTCTACTTAAACCCCGCAGAGGCAATCCGCGTTGCTGGTGATCGGACGTGGTACCATGAGACCGGCCCTTGAGCGTTGTTGTGGAGAGTTTTGTGGAGTGCGAGTATCTAGGACGAGAGAAAAGAGCGAGTGAGTGCATTGAGCATGAGGTGAGTGATTGAGTGGGTGTGTGAAAAGAACGAGTGATTGGTGAGAGCGTGAACATCGACCTTCCCGTATCTACCTTATTTCTCTGTTCCAGTGAGAGTGTCCTATCCCCTCCTCATTGTGTCCCTTGGATCCTGGGTTCCCTTTCCCCTGAACCACCACTAAGCCTCACCCCCCTTTCCTGGTCCCCTGTGAGAGTGTGGACCCATAGAGTGGGCCCCGTGTCCTTCGCCAGTCCCAGTGATGAGCTTCGGCTGGGACTTGCTCTTGTAGTCTGTTCCTGTAGCCACTATAAGACCCTGAGGGACTATATTGAAGCCACAGGTGCCCTCGCAACTGGTGGATGAGAGCGTGCACATTTGATATCCCTTCCCTTCTCCCTCACAGTATCACCAGCAACCAAGTGGACCTTGATCCACTATTCCTTCTTAGTTCTGGAGTGGGGGGGTATGGAGCACAGGGCAGTAGGGGGAACTGGTCCTGTAGGGGCAGAAGGTGGTGCTCCACTCACCCCTACCAGAGATCCGTCCTTGGGGGAGGAGGGACCATCAGGGCCAGCTGTGGGGCCTTTTCCCTTGACTTCCAACCCCGGGGATTTGGGACCTTTTGATATAGTTCAGGGACTGCAATCTCTAGTTATGGATGTCAGAGATCTACAGGAACATCCCAGAGATTTCTACCCCGTGAGCCTGAAGACCCTAAGATAGCAAAGTTCAATGGGGATCAGAAAATGTTTCAGAGATTCATGGCTCTCTGTGAACTTGCATTTTCCGTACAACTCCGCATGTATGCCACAGATCAAGCTAAAGTAGCCTTTGTGATAGGACATTTAGAAGGATTGGCCCTATCATGAGCCACCCCGTTGCTTGTAAGCCAGGACCCCTTGATTCGGACTTATGCTGCCTTCAAGAGGGAATTTACCTTCCTTTTTGATTACCCTCACCGAGTACGGAATGTGGAAACCGCTATCTTAGAATTAAGACAAGGGCGAGGATCACTGCTAGAGTATGTGGCCCATTTTCAACAGCTAGCGGTAGAATTAGCCTGGCCAGATAAGGTTTTAAAGGTTTTGTTTAGGAAGGGATTAAGCGAGGAGATCAAGGACCAGTTAGCCTATACACCACTACCTGACAAGTGGGCAGAACTGGTCACATTAACAATTCAGATTGA
>QEPC01010260.1:3277434-3291054 GCA_003113815.1 Sphenodon punctatus
TCCAATCGTATTTTAATTCAAAATTTCAAGGCAGCTTCCTTGGCGAGCTGTGACCAAGGTTTCTTGCCCAACTCGGACCGAATTGCCACCAAGGGGGTACCTCGCGGAACTCCCAAAAGCTTTTGCAAAAATTTGGATTGGGTTCTATCCACCATGTTGGAAAAAAAAGGATCTCATAATTCGGCTCCGTATAGCAGTTGTGACCTAACCTTGCTGGTGTAAACCTGAACGGCTGGTATAACAGCCATCCTGCCCTGCTTGGCAAAGAATCTACTTATAGATTGAGCAGGAGCTTGGCCTGCTCTCAAAGCCCTATTAACATGCTTCTTCCAAGAGCCAGACTTGTGAAACAGAATGCCCAGGTATAGGAACGCCTGGACCTGTTGAATTGGAGAACCCTCAACAGACCAGACCTGAGTTTTAGATTTGTGGGGAAAAAACAGTATCTTGGACTTCTCATAGTTGATATGTAAGTGATGTGCCTGACGAAAAGCTGTGAATGCTTGTAACTGTTGCTGGAGTCCCACCCGAGTCTGTGATAGAAGAGCAACGTCGTCAGCATAGCATAAGCAGCCGACGGTGCACACACCCAGCTTAGGTGGGTGAAAAGAGGGCTCTTCCATGGCTGGAATCATATCATCGATGAAATAATTAAATAAAGCGGGGGCCAGGACAAGGACACAGCACTGCCTGACCCCCAATGAGGTGGGGACTGGAGGGGTAACATGGCCTTGCTGGTCCAATTTGACTGCAAGGGATGAGTGGTCATGGAGCACACGGATCAGGGCCAGCAGGCATTTGTCAATTGTTGAGGCTTGCAGCTTTCTCCAAAGGGTGGCCCGATCTACCGAATCAAAGGCCGCCCTAAGGTCAAGGAAAGCCACAAAAAAGGCCCCATTGTGTGCCCTATACTTGGCAGCAAGACGTTGAAGGACAAAGCAATGTTCAATAGTTGAATGACCCTGCTGAAACACCACATGTTCTGGGGAAATGGCCCCAGCCTGCCCCATCCAGTTGGTCAATTTCTCTAGGAGATACTTGGCATACACTTTGGACACTACCGACAAGAGACTGATAGGCCTGTAGTTTTGCTGGATCTATTTTGGGCCCCTTTTTATAAATAGGGACAACGATAGCCTTATCCCAGACCGCAGGAACTAGGTCAGTATTATTAATGGCAGTGAACAATGCAGCCAAGATGGGCAACCACCAGCCCTTATACTCCTTGAGGAACTTGGCTCGAATAAGGTCCAGCCCAGGGGCATGGTTGTTCCAGAAAGAGGCTACCACTGCCTCCACCTCTTCCACCTGGACTGAGGGCCAAACGGGAGTCCCTTCTACCCCAGTATTTGGGTCATCCTGCCACAGGTCCCCACCCCCTCCAGGGAGATTGTATAGCCCTTAAAAGTGGGACATCCAGACAGATGGTGGAAGCGTCAAGGCAATCGTTTTACACTTGCCCCCAGTGGAGGAATTGATCAAACACCAAAACTCCCTACCGTCCCCTGTATCTGCAGTCTGCATGGGCGACCTCCACTGGGCATCCCAGAAATCCCTCTTTTTGTTGTTGATCAGGTTCCTGTATTTNCCAATGCCCCTGCCACATTTCATCATTTGATGAATGACTTGTTTCGTGATGTCTTGGATATCATTGTGATTATTTACTTAGACAACATTCTCATTTTTTCAGCCAGAGAACAGGAACATATCCAGCACGTACGAATAGTTCTCCAACGTTTATATCACAACCATCTGTACTGTGAGTTAGAAAAATGTATTTTCCATGTCACCTCTGTTGCCTTTCTAGGTTTCGTCATCTCTCCCCACGGTATTGAGATGCAGCAGCAAAAGGTGCAAACAATTGAACAATGGACAGCACCAAGTAACGTAAAGGCCCTTCAGAGGTTTCTCGGTAGTACCAACTACTACCGGCAGTATATTCCTGACTACGCTTACCTCACAGCCCCCTTAACTCGGCTGTTAAAGAAGGGGGATCCCTATAGCTGGGGGCCGGAACAACAAAGGGCCTTTGCAACCCTCAAATGGGCCTTCATGCAGGCCCCAATTTTTCAGCATCCTGACTCCTCCAAACCCTACACCATGGAAACTGATGCTTCTAGCATGGCACTAGGCACCGTTCTCCTACAACCTGGACCAGAAGGCAGTCTGTTACTTCCATGCGCCTTCTATTCCCGGCAACTCACAAGTGCAGAGCAGAATTATACTATTCTAGATAGAGAGTTGCTGGACATCAGAGCAGCCTTTGAGAAGTGGCGACCACACCTAGAGGGGACTCAATACCCAGTGGTTGTTATCACGGACCATAAAAATTTAACTTTTATTCGAACTGCACAAATTACTAATGCAAGACACACTCGCTGGGTGTTGTTCTTTGTACGTTTCAATTTTTCTATACAGTACAGACCGGGACACCAGAATGTGTTGGCAGATGCCCTCTCTCGATGTCAAGAAGCAGAAGACCGACCAGCGGATCGGTGACTCCTGTTATTGCCACCATGAATCTTTGCTGGGACATGGAAGCCATCATTGCCACACCTTTGCTCTCGAGAAGACACAGACCTGCAAAAGAATCCACGTTTCAAACTTAAGCAGAATCTTCTTTATCTCAAGGACCGAGTAGCAGTTCTGGCAGCGGAATGGCAGGGCCCCCTGTGGGCCCATCATGATGCTCACTTGGCAGGTCATCCAGGGCAATGGGGCACCCTCCACTTACTACAACGACACTATTGGTGGCCTTCTTTAAGCACTGACGTCTGCAAGTACATTAAGGGATGCACGGTTTATGCAAGCACTGAGGTTCCCCGTAGATGACCTCAAGGTCTATTACAACTCGCTGAACTACCCCAAGGGCCTTGGAAATGTATTGGGATGGACTTTATTTTAGAACTCCCTCCTTCCAATACGTTTACCACTATTTTGGTGGTCATAGACCCTTTCAGTAAACTAGGGCATTTTATTCCATACAAATTTTATTCCGATGGCAGCTCAAATGGCAGCTGGTCTGTCTTCTTGCAACTTGTCTTGCAAAATATTATCAAATTACACAGACTCCCCGCAGAGATTATACGAGACAGGGGAGTGCAGTTTGTATCGTGATTTTGGAAGGCTTTGTTTTCTACACTACAGGTTCATCTGAGTCCAACCATGGCATATCATCCACAGGGGAATGGCCAGGTTGAGCGGATTAACCAGACACTTGAACAATACCTACGATTTTACAGTGATTATCTTCAGGATGATTGGGCACAGTACCTCCCTATTGCCCAATTCGCTTACAATAACGCCCCCAACGCATCACGTGGAGTGTCTCCTTTCTTCGTTACCTATGGGTACCACCCACGACTGTGTTTCCTTGAGCTTTCTGATGTATCAGTTCCGGCGGCAGGGGCGTTGGCACAGAAAATTCAAGTTACACACCAACAAGCACGACGTACCTTGGCTGCAGCGCGTCAGCAGTATAAACACTACGCAGATCGTCGCCGGAGTCCTGCCCCCGACTTCAAGGTAGAAGATTTGGTCTTGGTCGACCATTGACATTATCCTACCAACCAACCCTCCGCTAAGCTTGATGTTTGCTTTATTGGACCCTTCCCTATTGTTTGTAAAATTAATGATGTCACCTTTCAGGTGCAATTACCACCCTCGCTTTGTATCCATCCTTCCTTTCATGTTTCCCTCCTGAAGGCAGCAAACCCTCCCTTGTTCCCCTTGCCCATTCCTGAGCCAGTGGTGGTACCGGACCTCGATGCTGGGCCCGAGTATGAAGTTGCCGCCATACTCGGACTCCCATTGGCGGCACAATACTCTTTTTTATCTTATCGATTGGAAGGGCTTCGGGCCTTCCAAGCCCTCCTGGGAACCCGCTACAGCCATATCTGCCCCACGCTTGGTACGAGCCTTTCATGCCCGTTACCTGTCCAACCCTGGCCCTTCTCATCATCCTGGATGCCGCCCTGGAAGGGGGGGGTACTGTCAGGTTCCGGGGGTGGGGGAGAAGAGGGGCACAGGATCGGTGGTGCTTGCGGGGATCCCCCCTCCTGTGCCACCGCTCAGCCCCTCTCCCGGGCACGCTTCCGCATTTGCCAATGACACCTGACCCTGAGGACGCATGTACTAGCTCGGCATCCCAGGGTCTCCAGGCAACCGAGGACTCTCGGAACATGCATGGGATGAACCCAGAAGTGGGACCATGGCGTTCCGCGTGCCTGCAGGTGAGGCATCAGGGCAGCTCTACTTAAACCCCGCAGAGGCAATTCGCGTTGCTGGTGATCGGACGTGGTACCATGAGACCGGCCCTTGAGCGTTGTTGTGGAGAGTTTTGTGGAGTGCAAGTAACTAGGATGAGAGAAAGAGCAAGCGAGTGCATTGAGCGTGAGGTGAGTGATTGAGCGGGTGTGTAAAAAGAACGAGTGATTGGTGAGAGTGTGAACATCGACCTTCCCGTATCTACCTTATTTCTCTGTTCCAGTAAGAGTGTCCTATCCCCTCCTCATTGTGTCCCTTGGATTCTGGGTTCCCTTTCCCCTGAACCACCACTAAGCCTCACCCCCCTTTCCTGGTCCCCTGTGAGAGTGTGGACCCATAGAGTGGGCCTCGTGTCCTTCGCCAGTCCCAATGATGAGCTTCGGCTGGGACTTGCTCTTGTAGCCTGTTTCTGTAGCCACTATAAGACCTTGAGGGACTATATTGAAGCCACAGGTGCCCTCGCAACTGGTGGGCGAGATTGTGCACATTTGATATCCATTCCCATCTCCCTCACACTGAAAAACAAGAATGGAAACTAGGACTGAAACAATCAGTTTCTTTCTCACAAATACTTCGTGAGAATCGAGAATTGTTACCGAGATTTTGGGACGATCTCAGTAATGGTTTGAGATCTTCGGTCAAGAAATTTTCTCGATATATCATTTACCGTTTACTGTTTACCATGTACTACATTCTTCCCAGTAATATGTATGTGCAAAATGGTCACTATGGATGTGTTGCATACACATTACTGGGATGAATGCAGCACATGGTAAATGGTAACAGTAAATTGTAAATGGTATATCAAGAAACATTCTCAGCTGAGAGTGTCGAGAACTGGGATTTTCTTGATTATCAAAATCAAATTCTTTATTTGCGTGGCCCAAGACCATTGCAACAACATAATTATTACAAACAATTTTAGCCTACAAAGAACATAATTATTCCCATAATTATTGCAGCCAAAATAAAAAGAAAGTTTTTAAACCTCCTAGTAAACAACACAAACAATAAAGTTTAAATAAGGATCCACTGACAGTCAGACATTTACATCTAACAGGGGTAGTCGAATATGTTTTAAAAATAAATTCCTGAACTGAACAGTCTGAAGCAATAATGCTGCAACACTCTTTATAATCTCTAAGTCCTTGCTGTCAAGAAATAAAGCAAAGAGGGCATAATCAGTACGCCCTGGCTACTTTTCAATAATAACGCCCAAAAACTTCTGGCATGGCCCATTATATAGATGGCAACAAAAAATTATATGGCCAATGGTCTCAGCTGTTAGTTCGTCAAATGGGGAAAGCCATTCAGCGTAGGGAGTACCCTGGATCCGACCCTCATAAACATGGGAGGGGAAAGCGTTGAGTCAAGCACAGCACAACAATTGCTTTGCCCTTCCAGAAATGAGGGCAGTAAGATAAATAGTAACCTGCCCCATCTCGGTAACAAACATCCAATAATCCCGAATATGAGGTGACATTCTAATCCTGCCGATCTCCAACTGTCGGCCCATATCCTCAGACCGTGAGATAATCTCCTTCCTGAGTGGGACAAACGATTTATGTTGGAGGTATCCTGATGAGATACCCATCTCTCTGTTGGCTGTCAAGCTTTAGAAACCATTTGTCCTGTAAGGTATCCTCCAGCACACCCCTTAATAAAAATGATCCCTGCTCCAATCGTATTTTAATTCAAAATTTCAAGGCAGCTTCCTTGGCGAGCTGTGACCAAGGTTTCTGGCCCAACTCGGACCGAATTGCCACCAAGGGGGTACCTCGCGGAACTCCCAAAAGCTTTTGCAAAAATTTGGATTGGGTTCTATCCACCATGTTGGAAAAAAAAGGATCTCATAATTCGGCTCCGTATAGCAGTTGTGACCTAACCTTGCTGGTGTAAACCTGAACGGCTGGTATAACAGCCATCCTGCCCTGCTTGGCAAAGACTCTACTTATAGATTGAGCAGGAGCTTGGCCTGCTCTCAAAGCCCTATTAACATGCTTCTTCCAAGAGCCAGACTTGTGAAACAGAATGCCCAGGTATTGGAACGCCTGGACCTGTTGAATTGGAGAACCCTCAACAGACCAGACCTGAGTTTTAGATTTGTGGGGAAAAAACAGTATCTTGGACTTCTCATAGTTGATATGTAAGTGATGTGCCTGACGAAAAGCTGTGAATGCTTGTAACTGTTGCTGGAGTCCCACCCGAGTCTGTGATAGAAGAGCAACGTCGTCAGCATAGCATAAGCAGCCGACGGTGCACACACCCAGCTTAGGTGGGTGAAAAGAGGGCTCTTCCATGGCTGGAATCATATCATCGATGAAATAATTAAATAAAGCGGGGGCCAGGACAAGGACACAGCACTGCCTGACCCCCAATGAGGTGGGGACTGGAGGGGTAACATGGCCTTGCTGGTCCAATTTGACTGCAAGGGATGAGTGGTCATGGAGCACACGGATCAGGGCCAGCAGGCGTTTGTCAATTGTTGAGGCTTGCAGCTTTCTCCAAAGGGTGGCCCGATCTACCGAATCAAAGGCCGCCCTAAGGTCAAGGAAAGCCACAAAAAAGGCCCCATTGTGTGCCCTATACTTGGCAGCAAGACGTTGAAGGACAAAGCAATGTTCAATAGTTGAATGACCCTGCTGAAACACCACATGTTCTGGGGAAATGGCCCCAGCCTGCCCCATCCAGTTGGTCAATTTCTCTAGGAGATACTTGGCATACACTTTGGACACTACCGACAAGAGACTGATAGGCCTGTAGTTTTGCTGGATCTATTTTGGGCCCCTTTTTATAAATAGGGACAACGATAGCCTTATCCCAGACCGCAGGAACTAGGTCAGTATTATTAATGGCAGTGAACAATGCAGCCAAGATGGGCAACCACCAGCCCTTATACTCCTTGAGGAACTTGGCTCGAATAAGGTCCAGCCCAGGGGCATGGTTGTTCCAGAAAGAGGCTACCACTGCCTCCACCTCTTCCACCTGGACTGAGGGCCAAACGGGAGTCCCTTCTACCCCAGTATTTGGGTCATCCTGCCACAGGTCCCCACCCCCTCCAGGGAGATTGTATAGCCCTTAAAAGTGGGACATCCAGACAGATGGTGGAAGCGTCAAGGCAATCGTTTTACACTTGCCCCCAGTGGAGGAATTGATCAAACACCAAAACTCCCTACCGTCCCCTGTATCTGCAGTCTGCATGGGCGACCTCCACTGGGCATCCCAGAAATCCCTCTTTTTGTTGTTGATCAGGTTCCTGTATTTTGCCCTTAGGGCAATATATTGTGGGGGCAAAGTAATCAGCCCACTCTTCCTGTAGGCATAATGCATGTTTTTAAGATAAATTCTAACCTCAATCTTGATTATTGATTCTCAGAAAAAATGAGTCAAGAACTGCTTCTGAGTGAAAATAATTAAAAAATCGAGATTGAGTTTTAGCACTAATGGAAATTAAAAAAATCAGGATTGGAAGTCAGTTTTCCAGGACTGGATCTCGACTTTCTGGAATGGGAAATCAATAAATAGGTATTGGAAGTTGAAATATCAGCACTAAAGTTTTAAAAAAAAAAATAGGTATTGGAAGTCCACATTCTGGGACATTGGGTAGCTGAATCAGGTCGTAATCCGGTTCCGATCAGTGCCCAATGTGGGGTTGGGTTGATTCAGGAACAGTAGGGCTGAAACGACAAGCCACTGCAATGGAAAAAGCTCTTCCGCAATGAGTAGCATGGTGCAATAGAAATGTTCATTCTGCTACTTTCATTCCGCTACTTCCGCCATTCCTTTACTTTCATTACGCTACTTCCACCGGCTGAGAAAATAGTGGAACAATGTTTGTTCTGACATTTCTATCTTCTGGAATTTCCACTGGTACTGCAAAGTAGCAGAACAATGCTTGTTCCGACATTTTCTGAGATTGTTCCGACAGTTTCTGAATTAGCAGAATGCCAGAGGAATTAGTGGAATGCTGGAGGAAAAGCTGTGGAAAGTCACAGGCAATTCCGAAATGGCAGAATGAAATAGCGGAACGGAAAAAGGACTTGTCGCTTCAGTCCTAGGTACCAGAAATTTTTCAGATATACCAATTTTTGTGCGTACTTTTTCCAGCTATACTGGATGGTACAACCTTGGCTAATAGATTTATGGTATAAAAGCCTGGACCATTCTGCGCATATGCACCCTTTCCCAAAATGGCACCAACAGCGTCAGCGCCCTTTTGGAAAAGGGCAGCTGGTCTGCACATGTGCAGCAGCCATTTGTGCATGCACAGGCTGGCTGCCCTTTTCAAAAATGGCACTGACACTGCTGGTTCCATTTTGGAGAAGGGCTGTGATGCACAGAATGATCCGTTGGCCATTTTGTGCATGTGCAATGATTTTTTTAAACAATTTTTATTTTTAATAAAAATAAATGAAGGGCGGGGGAAAATGAAAACAAACATTTTCCATTATGAGCCCCCCCCCCCCCTATGAAGGGGTTTTGGTAAACAAAAATGAAAAGAAAAAAGAAAATGATGAACGATGTGCCTGCTACACATGCCTAGTTCCTCTTGAAGTCGATGGGAGTTTGGCCATTGATTGATGGAGAGTTCAAGGCAATAGGATCAGTCCAAGCATCTGTTGTTGAATAATAAGTAACAGTTCATTTAGGGATGAAAGGGGATTGTACAAGATAGCAAAGCCACAGAAGAGAATTAACTAGATAAAAGGAGACCATCATTTCCCAGCTCTTTGCATCCCACCGTTACCCCCGCCTCTCCCCGTCTCTTGACTATTCTTCCCTTTTTTCTGCTCCTGGGGCCATAATATTAACCATCCCAGCAGTGCTTCCATATTCATTCTTTATATGCCTTAATTAATCACCTTTCTGCTTCCTACCTACCGATGGTTGTCTATATTTAATCCAGAGATGTTTAATCCTCTTTTAGAGCCTATAGGGGTGTTCCATTTTCCGTATCAGCAGACCACAGTATCTGAGCTTTGCTCATGTCAATTTTCTCACTCTGGCCGTTATCTTTTTTTACAATTACTGCTTGATAAGTTATATTTATACATGTACTTAAACGAAACAATCCAAATAATTAGTTTTAGATATTTCTTTTCAAATTATGCAGCTGCTCTCTTGTTTCATTGTTTCTGCACAGATATCCAGAGGGCTGGTTTAAGTCATATCTAGGTTGAGTGCTTAAAGAATTACTAAATTCCATGTCTGCCTACTTTTTTTTTTTGTCTTAAGTGAACATCAATGTCCTAGATACATGAATAACATGCTTCCAATTTATTTCTCTTTTTGACAGGTCTTGGTAACTGTCTAGACTTTGTGAGTGTGCATGTACGCACACTTGGGTATTTGATTGTTTTTCCATTACTTGGTCCACTAAATTTCAGGCTGTAGCCTCAACTTTTACGGGCCTAAAAAGTTTCACTTTTATTTTGTTAATTTCTTTGACATAGTTACTTTTATTGCTGTCTATGTAGTACAAAAGAAAGTGTTTTTTAAAAATGAAAAAATATGCTGCCCAGAACTAAGACCCACTTTGAAGGATTGAAGCTGAAGGCAATGTTCACACAAACAGGGTAATCCTCTGTGGGATACTTACTCTAGCGATAATGATCCACTTGCAAGTTTTCCGACTTGGCTCTGTAATCACTAAGGCTGCACCAAATAGGTCATCCGAGTACTCGTAACAAGTTCCGAAGTACCACGTACCTGGTCCGGGTACACTGCTGGACTTTGGAACTTTGTCCAAGGACCTGGAATTTGGCACTCGGAACTCCGGACCTCAAAAATCCCCGGAACTTGGAACTTTGGAAATCTTTACTTTAATGATTTTAAAATGCACCCACATTAAAATCATTATGCCAAGCAGTGCCCAGAAAAGCAGGCTAGCAAGAGTGGGACAAATAGCTCAAGGAGACAAACTCACAAAAGTGCAACTGAAGGCAGAAACCAAAAAAAGCCAGCCTAGCAGAGATAACACCACCACCAACAAGAAAGAAACCAGACATTCACGCCCACAAAAAGCCTCCATTGTGCCTGCCCAGTGCCCACCTATGAAACGCAAGTCCCCTCCTTACACACCATATTATTTTAACAAGAAAGTATATCTCCCCTGTGTCCTAGTGGTCAGTCACATCTTGGCAAAACTGAGCCCACAAAGTACAGTCACAGTGCCTACAAAAACCACAGCAAAAGTGATCCCTCTCTGGCCTCTAGGGTGCTGCCAACTTGCCAACAGACAGTGCATGCAGCATCAGCGTTCAAACTTTAAGTATATTAGGCACTGGTGGCAACCCCTGGCATTGCCCATAGTATATGGATGGCCCAGGTCAGGGGAAGTGGAGTTTGGTAGATCCCTATGGCCACCATGGTGCCAAGCAGTGCAAACAGAAGGCAGAAGTGGCACCCATTTATTTTTTACCAGTGGTGTGGCACTGGTAACTTGGACAGCCCAGGCCAGGGGAAGTGGAGCAAGGCAGAGATCCCTCTGGCCTCCATGGTGCCAAGCAGCAGGCAGCAGCGTGGCACCCACTTTTAAAAAAAAATAATCATGGCATGGTGGAAACAACTAACCCTTGTTGCCCAGTATTGCCCCTATGGGCAGGCCAGACCATGGCATGCAAGTCCAGGCCAGGTCATGGCAGACCAGGCACCCCCCACCTCAAGCCAATTACTTACAGGTCAGAAGCGTAGCACACAGCCATATTTACCAAAGAGAATGGAAAATGGCTGTACAGCCATTTATATTTTGCCCCTGCCAGACCACCAAAACTTGCCATCTTACTCAACTGTCCCTTCACATACCCCCCTCCTACCAAATATGGCATTAAGTTTTGTTTCTTAACTCAGAGAAACTAGGGGGGGTGGGTGTCAACTGTCCGGATCACTCCAGTCACGCATGCAATGGTGCCAGCACTTGATGCAGACTTCCAAAGTTTCCTGAGGACCAGCCTTGTTACTCAGAACTTTGGAAATTCAGAACTGAGGGCCAGAATTCCTGGTGGATTCCAAAGTTTTTTGAGGACCGGGTTTCAGCTCTAGTAATCACTAAGGAGAGGTTTACCAGAGAGGTAATGTCTGTGAACAGTTTGGCATTATACATTAAGTGCCATAATATGCTTTAATTGATAACCTTTCCTAGCTTGTACAGTCACTTATCGAGCTGCAGCGGATACCACATTTCCTACCTGTGGGTAATACCTGCCTTTTAGCCCCCCCCCCAGTGGGCACCTGACAGGGTAACAGCCCCCCTTTCAGGTTGGAGAAGCAGCCCAGAAGCAGTGGCAGCTGGTGGGCTTGGAGACTGGTGGGGCAGTGGGTGGATTGAACCTACCACTGGCAGCGAAGCCCCGCTGAGCCTAAGGGTGGAGCCGGAGCAATGGTAGTCCATTGGCGTGGCTTAACACAGCAGCAAGGAGTTCCCAGGGTTAACATTGGTTGGACATTACATTAGTTAATGCTGGGAATTCCTTTATGCTGTGTGAAGCACTGCCACTGGGGGATAGAGAGCCCTCTTACGGGGGTCCCGTCCACTCTCTCTTTCTCACCGGGTCCAAATTAACCATAGTAGGTTACCATAATAGATCACGTTACCATCACTTACCTTTATCCTGAACCCACGAATCCTCAATTTTCATGGCATCCTTGGCCACCTGTAGTCTTTTGAAGGTGTAGGCTTTGGACAAGCCTTCCTTATGGCTTGGAGGACTGAGTTAGCTCCCTGTCCTGCAACAAGCTGAATCTGAAGAGATTGTAAGGGAAGAGGACAGGACAGAGGAAAAGTAGGAGGGAAAGGGTTTGGTTTTTGTGCATGAGAAGTAGGGTTCAGTGGGGGACAGGGGCTTCCTTGTTGTCTTCAGTCTTCTCTTCTGCTGTGCTCCTACCTACTCTCTCCTCTGTTCACAAGGAGAGCGAGGCGAGGTGTGTAATCATGCCAGATCTCAGACAAACTGGATAGAAAAAAGAGCTGCATTGCCACCTAACCAGGCCATTGAGACATGCATCCCCAGTAGCTACACCTAATCCCCAACAGCCAAATGCCTGTTCAAGCAAACAGGCCTTTTAAAAATGTTTGTCAAGTTTCAGGGCTGCATTGCCAGCAAACCAGGCCCTTCAAGCCCAGCATCCCCAGTACCTACACTGTATCCCCAGAAGCCAATGCCCATCCAAACACACAGGCTCTTGTTAAGAAGGTTGGCCACTTCCAGACCTGTGTTGCCACCAAATCAGTCCCATCAAAACAGCAGCCTAGACATGCAGCAAGATGAGGTCGGGGGTAACTTTTGCACGCTGCCTGGGCCCAGGGCTGGATAAACCAAATTGTATTTCTGTTTCTCAACAAAAACCTCAGGCAAGATCCTCAAAATCACACAGTCACAAGCAGAGAGGCCAAAAATTATTATTATTATTATTTTTATTATTATTATTAACAAACATTTATATAGCACCAGCAGTGTACCTGGCACTTTACAAAGTAATAAAATAGACACGGTCCCTTCCCCTAGGGCTTACAATCTGAGAGACAGGAGCTGGGGTAGAGACATAGGAAGGGGAACAGAGGGAGAGAAGGGGTCTAACATGCATGAAGATGTGAGGTCTCAAGAGCACGTACTTGGCTTGGTTATGATGAGAATGACAGCAGGCAGGTCCATGTGGCAAGGATAAGGGTAAACAGACCATAGGTATAGGAAATAGTGGCTCAGAAGGCGCCTACTTTCCAGCAGCAGTGAAACAGCGAAGGGGGTGTGTGTTAAAAAAGAGTTGCCATGACCAGTAGACCCACCAATTCACAAAATGGCCTCTCTACAAGAGAGGCCATTCTTTATCTACTACTAACACCCACCAAACTGCAAAGGGCGGGGCCATTGTGAAATGCAAGGAACATTCCAGCAAAGATTGGATTGGAAACCCTTCCTTCCATCCAAGCCCCTAGGTCCCTCACCTGGAAAACAGAAAACAGGCCATTTACATGTAAAACAGAAAAGGGACCAATTTTAACTAAGAAAGAGTAGCCATGGCCAGTTGAGTCCCATAAAATGGCCACGGCCTTTGCACATGCTTGGAGTAGGAGTGGGGAAACCAGCACTGCACCAGCAAACACACCACAAAGAAAAGCAAACCACTGAAACCATATCTTAAGCACACCACAAAAGCAGCAGCGAGGCATTCCACTTGTTCCCCAAAACATGTTTCCCTTCACATCTCTATTGCAGCCCCTTCCCCCATTGTCTCCCAGTCCACCCACTCTCCCCACCCCATGTGTCTCCCAGTTTATCCCCCTCCCCCAGTCCCATTCCCCAGCCAAACTCCCTGAATCCCCCCACCAAATTCCCCAGTGACTCCCAGTCCACCCCC
>QEPC01010260.1:3328854-3341188 GCA_003113815.1 Sphenodon punctatus
ACTGAACTGTTCGGTAGTTCGAGAGTTTGGTTCGGACGTTTGGTTCAGACGTCCAAACAGACCGAGTTCAGTCCGAACTCTGAACATCCAAACCGTGTTCATCCATCCCTAGCCATAACTAGCCTATGGCCAATGTGGAGGTGTCCTCAGGTGCGTTTACATGAGGTGCACCAACCAACCGTGTCCCGGGGCAGCCGAATCATCATCTGCGTGTCTGTTGCGCCAAGGCTGCTTACCCCAGACTCCCTTCACTGTTGCTTCTGCCAGCCAGCACTAAGCAGGAGTGCTTAGCCAGTATTAATGGGGGGAGAGGGGGACTCTTCCCCCCATGGGAAGGCCCTGTGCCCACCCATTAGTACTGGCTAAGCACTTAGGTAGCCTGGGGCAGGCAGCCATGGCACAACAGACACACAGCTGATGGGTAATTTCAGATGTTACGATACCATGGTGAAACCCCCCGTGGTGGCCGCGGTACTGTAACATCTAAAGGGAGTTCCTCCAGATGTTCACCCCAGTGAATACCTGGCGGGAATCCCTTTGACCACGCTTTCAGACCTCTGGCTACCCAGAGGTTCAGAAGCATGGGTAGCTGGACCACAGCCTGGAATCGGCGGAAGGTAACATCTGTTACCTCCGCCGATTCCAGGCTGTGGCCCAGACCCCGGGAGGCAGGCGGGTGGGCATGGGAGCATGGGGGGGGGGGATGTGCTGCCACATGTTGTACTGCACAGCCCTGCTCCCTCCCCGATCCCCCTCCGGAATCCAGCCGGCATGTCTGTTGACCGGCCAGCCAGATTCCGGAGGGGGATGAAGAGGTGATTCTGTGCCATGACCCAAGGGAGGCCCGGCACGTCTGAAATCACCCAATGATTCAGCTGCCCTGGGGCATAGTTGTTTGGCCCCCCTCATATAAATGCACCTTTGGTCATCCCCATGTTGGCCATAGGCTAGTGATAGCTCTGCCTTGTGGAAGACAAATAAAAAAGTGTGAGTATTACTGATGGGGCAGTGAACTTGGCAAGTCTGACTGGAGTTTCGAGTTTGTATGAGGTAAGACTTGAATTTAGTGCCTAGGGAACTTCATTACTAACGTTTTGCATATCTCTAGTAAATATTTCCAATCTCAGTGTCCCTACAGCTATACATACAGGCCCAGAAGGTAAACCCCTCCCTCTAATTGGTGAACAGTTACACCCAGCAATAGTTCAATTACTGTCAAGGAAATCAAGGGGCTTACATTCTAGTTCTTAGTTAATGCAGTTAAGACACAGGGCACAATCCCACACCACTAAAATCAATGGGAGTTCAGCCATTGACTTTAACGGATGGAAGATTGCACAGTTAAGACTGTGCGTACTTAATTTAAATTTGTTCCCAATATCATTAACTGTCTTTTTCACACAAGTTTGAGACCTTCCAAAATACGATCCCCTCTGGGCTCAAACTAAGGGTGTGCTCTTTTGGGTGACAAGCATTTGCACTAGCAGTTAGCACAGGCACAAGTCCCATTGAAGAAAATGAGACATATGCCAGTGCTCACTGTTTCTGTAGGAGCTATCCACCCTAGAGAGGAATATTGAGAGAGAGAAAAAAGTTAAAAAGAAGAGCTGATTTATATCAGAATCGGGGTCAAACAGCACAGAGATGAAAAAGCTTCATGTAATCTTTTCTTTTGGAGTCACAACCATCAATCCATAATCGAAAATGACTAATGGTGAGAAATATTGCATTTGTCTCAAAACTTAATCTTTTTTAACCTAACATGCTTTTATTTTTTTCTTACAACATTGCTTCCTTTCTTGGGAACTTATCCTGCACAAGTGAAGGGGTTTTTGCTATTGAACCACTAAAAGCTCAGCCCCATAAATATATATGCTGTTAATATATCCTGTCCATTTCTAAGACTTTTTAGTGGTGAACAACCTCAGCCACCACTGACGTTAATGGGAGACAAAGACATTAGCACATCAGAGAGTATTTAGCATCTTGCTGGCTCTAGCATAAAGTGTTCAACAATGAAGGACCATGCACCATTGGGATGGATGAGATCAGTACAGTTGCTCCTGGTGGAGTCTCTAGATATAAACATTTGAGATGGAATCACGGCTCTACAGAAATTAGTGGCAAAGTGCATGCTGTTGGGGCCAGGATTTCACCTGTGAAGGTCGAAGACAGTTTCTGAGTTCAGCTCCATACAGATGTTGGCTGAAGCTGAGGTTGGCTGGAGCATGGTGGTAGGCCCATCATTCTAATGGGATTTACAGTAAACCAGCAGGGGTGGGATTTAGAAAAAAAATCAGAACCAACCCAAATGTGCACCCATTGAAGACGTGTTCTCTCTGACTACAATGAGAGCAGACTTAGTCCAACATTGGCAGGACATTCCTTCACCATAAATGTCAATGGGAATTTTGCTATTTACTTCAATGCATGGAGGACTGACAAAACACAGTGGCCAAACATCTCGCCCAATTGGGCATTTCGTGAAGTGAGGTCCTGGCAATGTCCTTGGTTTGGGAAGAATGGAAGAATCTGTTGTTGCCTCATGTTTCACTTGGAATGAAGAAAACTCACTGAATTAGTATGATTCCCCACCCCTCATCCCTTATGGCAAGTATGGGCTGGCCATAAGTGCATGGCAATTATTGCTGCTTTTTGGAATGATATTTCATTTTTAAAGTACAGAATGTGCCCAGATGCTTCATGCATAAATAACTAATTCTAACAGTATATTATCAACTTTGTAAGGCTGTGTGCAAAATATACCGTTGATCAGAAACTGTCTCTTTAGGAGCCTGCACTTATTCTCCTCCAATGTGGTAAGGAAGATAACTTGTGTCTTCTTTCCTGGTACTGGGACCCCATGGGATGTCAAAAAAATTATGCATAATGGAGCTGTCAGAAAATTTTCATATCCAGAGAGGAAGCTGACAGTCTTGGCTTTGTGCCAGCTCTAAGAATCCCATCGTTCAGAAGATGAGACATGTTTTTCTTTTCCCTTTCTTTTTTTTTGCAGTTAAAAACTTTCCTCTCTCTTGATCAGATCCCCTTTCCTGTTCCTACCCTGCAGAGGTAAAATATATATATAAATCAATAAGGGCCCAAACATCCTTTAATGTTCATGGGATTTTGCAAGTGCAATGTTCTTGTTATCCATCAAGCTGTGTATGATGCACTGCCGGGGATGGGGTGAGGGGGAAGCCAAGTACTTTTCATTATAAGGATGCTCCCGACGTGATTGATATTTTCATACCGTGGTTCATCTAACTCAGCCTCAGCAGCAAAAGAAATATTGCCAACGTTTTGCATATGGAGAGACTGAAGGACTGCCTCAGGCCTCCTTCCAGCCATAGTCCTGAAGGTTACTGTTAATTGTCTGTTTGTTAACCTGCTCGTAGCTCACAAAAATGTGTCATGGCTGGAACTTTAGAATGTAAATAAGAATATCAAATTAATATAGTGGCTTGATAACTTAAGGGCTGGGTTGCCTTGCTGGCAAATTTGAGAGGCACACACCTTGTCACAAACTGGTTTGTTTACATGCCTCAGGGGGTGGAGGGAATCTTGCAAATATGATTGATTGTATTCATTGAACATTTCTGGCTTTTTCTTGTTACCAAAGGATTCATTTTTCCCCCTACTATGTTGCTCACTGCAAGTGGTTATATCCTCCCTTTCTTTGTTAGATTCAAGTATATTGCAGCTGCATTTGACCGACCTGGAAAGTCATTTTTTCCTCTAACGAGGGCTAGATTGTGTTGGAGTAGAGAGGTGCTTTTACCACAGAGAAGAATTCTTGGGGAAAGAATTGTACCTCAGAAATCCCTTATTAATTTCCCTAAGGCACAGGTCGCTCCCTTGCACTCGTCTGCATTGTGTCTGCTGTGTCCCTGACCATGTTTGGGGAAATACACGTTCTGAACATAGACCAGTGATTCCCAAACATCTCAAGCTTGTGCCACTCTTTTTGGCACCAAAAGTGTGTTGCGAAACCTTCATGACTGACTGATGGGCCCCTACTCTCATCCCCAACCTGATTCCCCGTGCCTCCTTCATCCCAAATACTTCCCCAGCCCCACTGGAGCCCTGACACCAGCTCGAATCCTTATCTGGGTTCAGCTGGCTCGTCCCCTGCCTTTCCAGCCTGCATGCTTCTCACAGGACTCAGCCCCACCCTGACTCCACACCTGTTTGCGCCTGTCCCCATCCCCAGCATATTTGTTTCTCCATTTTGCCCTCTCATTCCGGCTGATCAACAGGGGCACAACTCCCTCTCCTGACCACCCACAGTGGGAGACCTGTGTACTCGTATACTTTGGAGTTGTCGACACACAAGCGCATGGCAACTCACTTTGCGAAAATATAAAGGGAGCAGGCTCTCCACTGTGAGATGACTCAAGGCTTCTTAGAAGAGAGGGCAAAAAGGATTTTGCTTCTTCAAGACTGGCACCTCTCACTGCCCCTTTTGCCCCAGTGCACCCCCCTGCTTTCTAGAAGATCCACAGCTGCTGCCCTCTGCCAACCCTAACCACCCCCTCTCATTCCTCACACCCCCTCTCCTCTCTGCCATTTTCCATTGCCTTCCTGCATACTTAGACAGCTCCCCAATCTGGGCTGAGAGGAGAGCAAATGTTCCCATTCTGTAGGGAAATACTACACTTTTGGGAGTGCTTGTGACTGCTTGGCGGTACTTCATCAATCTCTGGTGTCTCCATGTTTCCACTGTTGTTGATATCGGTGCCTGCAATTTTTTGGACATTTCTGTCAATTTTGTAACTTTCCAGCATTTTCATCACATTAATCATTTTTGTCATTTTCTGAAACTTTTTGTCACTTTCTGGGACTTTTTGGAACTTTTACAACAGTTTACAGCACTTTACATCAATTTCCCGCACTTTCCTGGCTATTAGACAATACATTTGGGTTCCTTGGGAGGCACAAACAGGGCACGCCTGGGGCTTGGGATCCGTCCTGTAGCAGCTCTATGCAACTCACAAGAACTAATGATAAATGGTGAAAACAGCAAAAAAGCTGATAAGTTTCTGTGTCACACAAATTAAGTCAAGTGACCTGTTTCCTAGGAAATGGCATTCAGTGTGTTTTGTCATTTCAGGTCTATCCCCACTTCCTACCATGAGCACACACCCTATAAAACTCCTGCCACTGAATGTTTCTGCCATTGCCTACTTCTTCTGTTGTTGCTCTGTCGAAATTGGCTGATCAGCCAGTAGCAGTAGAACTGGCAGTGGTCTACTACTTCTGTATAGGATTTCTGGTTGGTGGTCTCAGCCACTGCCATTTTGGATTACCTCATCCTCCCCAGTCAATGAGCCAGAGGTGCTGGGAGCAGAGTTAGGGGCATTTGCTGCTCCTCCAGAATCCCAAATATCTGCGGAACCTGGCAATGCCTGCCTTGCTTAAACTTAAACCTAGCACTTGGCTGCACAACCCCTATGTTTGAATATGGCTTGGAAAGTACAGATCTTGTGAAAGTATCTTACATGGTGCAAATCAGAGCTGAAACAATTAGTAGTTTTTCTTTCTGGCAGTTAATTGGATGGCTACTGCATAGCTCTTTGGTTAACCTTGGGGCTATGTCGGATTAGCCACTGAATATAATATTATTATTAATAATAATAATAATAACAATAATGATGATAATAATCTTTATTGTGCCACCAGCTTTGGCCATGGCCAAAGAATCATCGGAGAAAACTATGAATAATATCGAATGCAGCATACACATGAAACTAAATCTTAACAAGTTGGTCATTGACAAAGGCCCTGGGGACAGGGTTATAAAAATACCTCAAACAAACGCAATAACCACATTGCGACCATCCAGCCCAAAACACAAAAATCATGCTAAAAAACAGCTTGAATCACAGAGCTCATTGGTTAGATGTAAAAGAACAAAATAATGTAACAATATAATACAAAATGACTGTATAGCAATAAAAGATGTATGTAAGCTCATAATAAGTCCTTTGAGGATTACAACATAAATAAATCAGAAATCAAAATAAAAAATCATGGATATCCCAATCCAACAAAGTAAATTCACAAAACCATATATAGTTTATACAAGTTATTTGTCAATAAAACAGAAAACTCCAGGGGAGAGATGGAGAATCTAAATACTCTGGACCTCCTCCTGCTTCCTCTTTGCAGCTAGTGTCGCAAACAGAGCTACAGATATCATCTCTTTCTCTACAGTTGTAGTTAATAAAAGTTTAATTTTTTGAGGTACTGACAAAAAGTCTTTACCCTCCCACAGTGGCTGAAGCCAAACTTGCTTAAGCGCTGCATAAAAAGGGCACCTAAACAGGACATGGGGCAAATCCGCCACCTCGTTAGTATACATAAACAGTTACGATTGTCGTAGGGCTGATTAGCGCAAAGCCCAGAGAGAATTGCCAAGTCATACAATTGAAATCGCAATAAAGTAAAATTTCTTCGCAGAATTGGATCTTTTATCACATCTAAATATGGGTCAAATTTGTGCAAGAGTTTAATATGCTGGTACAAGGGCACCACTTTCCATGTGGCCACAGTAGCCATATCATTTTGCCTAGCTATGTCCTTAATCCTAATAGTTAGTAGATTCTTGATGGTTGACAGCTTTCCCCAGAGAAAGGAGGATGATAAGCCCAATCTAGGCAGAGTGAGTAGAACTTGCGAGAGCCAGGAATAACTCAATGCCCCTTCATATTCAAGCTTTTCTATGAGACATTGCGTGACAAGGTTATCTCTTTTCTGGGAGCAAAGTTTAACCCAGTATCCCATACAGAGTGACATAGCGGAGCAAGCAACTGGGAGTATGCCTGTCTCTGCTCTTAGAACTGCCCCTGGAGTTCCCTGGGGAACTCTCAAAAGTCCCCTAAGAAATTTATTTTGAGTAACTTCAAGGGTCTCGAACATACCAAGGGGAAGACATTCTGCGCCATATGTCCGCAGAGACAAGACCTTTGCTTTAAATATACCAAGAACAGTAGAGGGTGTAACAGCTTTGGATTTATCTGCTAGCCTTAAAATCCCCTTATATGCAGCAGCAGCAGCCTTAAGTGCTATATATTGTTGATGTTTTTCCCAAAGACCATTGCTACTAAAGGTCACACCCAAATACACAAAGGACTTGACTTGCATGAACTCATTGCCCTTTATGTTCCAAGATCGAGGTTTGAAACTTCTTTCAATGACCATGATCTGAGACTTCTTAAAATGAATGGTTAGACCATTCTTGGAGCAATAATCTAATATTTTCCCCAGCTGGTGACATAGCCCTCTTCTTGTTTGGGACATTAGTAGAACATCATCTGCATAAAGGAGGGCTGCAATGGCCCGGTTCTTAATCTTTGTGCGGGCAACCCTCCTTTTTCATTAGGCGCATTATTAAATCACTCAGAAAAATATTAAATAGAGTTGGTGCCAATATGCAGCCCTGCCTGACACCTTGGTCTATTGGTATAGGCTGGGACAAATTCCCCTGTGTCCCCAACCTTATACTTGCTTAGTTATTGGTATGCAATTGGATGAATAAGGCAAGAATATTGTAATTTATCCCCCACTGTTTCAGCTTTGTCCACAATTTTACTCTAGGCACTGAATCAAAAGCTTTTTGGAAATCAATGAAAGTCAAAAATAACTTTGCAGCTCTTACTTTAGTATACTTGAATAGCAAATGCAACAATATAAAACAATTATCTTTAGTGGAACTACCCTTACAAAAACCAAACTGTTCCTCCAGTATCAGGGAACAGGCCGTAATCCAATTCTCCAGCTGTCTAAGCAGCGTCTTAGCATAAAGCTTTCCTATAACAGGGAGGAGACTAATAGGTCTGTAACATGCCGGGTCTTTTATTGGGATTGAATATTGGGATTATAATGCTGCATCCCCAGCAACAGGGTATCCTCCTAGATCTATTTATAAAGGTGAAATGTTTAGCTAATAATGGGGCCCACCAGTCAGGGCTTACCTGCAGCGTTTCAGCGGTTACATAGTCCTAGCCAGGCGCTTTGTTATGTTTTAAGCCTGCGCTCAACTCTAAAATCTCAGAATCCCTTATCTGGGGATCAAACTCCGCATTTGCAAGTTTCAGCAAGGTGTCTGGAGGGGCAAAAATCTCTAACTCTGCCTCCTGATCTTCCTTATGATATAACTTCATAAAGAATTCATTCAAATTGCCTCCTCCATTGGTGCTGGACTCAGGGATGATCTGGGGTGCAGTTCAGAGTTAATTATGTTCCAAAATGCCCTTGAGTCTTTCTGAGACGCGGCCACCCTAAGCCTGGCCATATCAAATTTGTATGGTACTCCTTCTTTAATTTGATCAAAGATTTATAGTTGTTCCTTTCAAGTTAATAAAGGATTCTAGATTCCGCAGATTCAGTTTTAACCCAGTTAACTTTGGCCCGAAGCAGAGTTGCCTTAGCACCCCTACAGTCTTGATCGTACCATCTATTTACTACAAAGTGTTTAGGGCATACTTTGTGAGATAATACTTTGGAACTTAATGTAGATATTATCCTTGAAAAAAATCTGTCTAGAGCGTTGGGGTCCTGTCCTGCTCCTGTCATTATCAGGTGTCGGGTGCAGCTCTTGTCCCCAAAGGGAATCATAAACCTGAATAGCCTGTGCTGTGGACCATCTGGTTCTAATCTGTACCAGAGGCCTCTTACACTCAGCCATCTTCCCCACATTAGGAACAATTCTACCAGAAAGAATAAAGTCAACGGTCAGGGCCATATGCTCGCTTTCCGGTCTGGTGACTACCTTTAAATTCCAAAAGCTGTCACAGAGATAAACAGGAACCACTATATAATCAACAATGCTTTTCCCATTAGCATTCACGAATGTATAGCGTGAATGTATTCCCATTAGCATTCGTGAATGTATCCCTTCAAATCATCTGGAATGCTACCATTCAAGTCATAAAGGCACAAGTTCTGAAAAGATTTAATGTGGAACCGCCCGATTAATTGATAAAGGAATCTCTACTACTCCTATTTGGGGAATAACGCACTACACCTTCCTCAAAGGGGAAGATAAGATATGATTCTGCCCCAATTCTGGCATTCCAATCACCCCCTGTTATTAAAAATGCCTTTGGATATGCTACATACAAATGATCAATTAACTCCTCCAAAATATCCCAGATTTCTGGTTTGTAGTAGCCAGAGGTCTGAGGGGGGATATACAAATTTAACAATAGGATTTGAGTTTCAGGTGAGGGAGCCCAAAACTCCACTTGAATCTCCTGCCTATTAATAATAATTGGCCTATTTGTTACTGGATATTTATCAGCAATCAGAATTGCTAGTCCACCTGAAACGCGACCTTTGGAATTTGTTCTAATACCAGGTACAGAACCATTCAGAAAGCTTTGGACTGAAATCGCATCATTCACCTGCAACCAGGTTTCTTGGGAAAAAAATAAATCATAAGGTTGCAAAAAATCATGCCAGTCTTGATCCTGCAGTTTTGATTTCAAACCTGCAATATTCCAAGAGGCGAATTTCAACCTCTGGTCTTGTCTCATCCTGCTATACTTAAGAGTAGAAGAAATAAATAGCATTAGAGGGGGAAGGTCTGCAGGATGCCAATCCTGGGGTAATCTGCGAACCATAGTCCAATCCTCCAATGCTCCCAACATGTCAGCAGTCCCGGACATGTCCTCCTAAAGAATCATAAGATGGCCGATGATCCAAAAACTGGGTAGACGGAAATTCCATCCTTCCAGATTGGATATTATCTCCTAACGGCTCATCCACTGAATCTGACAAAGGGCAATATTCCACCTCCACAAAACTTTCTGTTTTCTATACGCAACTTCCTTTACTCATACCCACACTGTGTAAGATAGTAACCCCAGATTGGTCAGCAGGAATAGGAGGGGGATTACCCAGTTCTCCCTGGTGCAAATATCATGAAGCAATCCATGCTTCCGAAACATTCTCAGGTTGATGTGTTCCACCCTGAGACCCCGGGTGGCGAGCCTGATAGTCGAGGGTAGAGCATGACAGATTTCCCCTTATGGCGTCCAGTTTCTGAATGAAAATATCCTGGTCCAAAGCAGAAAGGGTATTAAAAGTGGCTAAAGGAGGGGCAACTCCAACCCCACCCGTGCTGGCTTCCAAAAAAGTTTTAATAGCAGTGGTCATAGCCCCAATATTGTTATTAGCTCCCTCTCCAGGAACATCCTGTATCTGAAAATTAGTTGGTTTTGGGGGGATATTCCCAATCAATTGGTTCGAGGGTTCCTCTAAACTCACAACATCATCAATTTTACTAGATGTCAGTTTAGCAGGGTTATTCGGGGCAAATTAACCTGTGGATGCATTAATTGTAGCTATACCCAAGTTGGTATCCATCTCCTCGTCTAAAAGTAGAGTCTCTACAGAGAGCTTACGTGAGAGAACAGAAGGACAACACGAACCTAAGGGATACTGGTTTGGGGAAGATAAGGCAGTCACAGAAATAGTTGTCCTGTTAACTAAAGCCAGTAATGTCCTAGTATATGAAAAGACCATATCTATAGAAAACCCCTTTGTCAGGAGGTATTTCCTGGTCAAGAACATCATTTTCACCAGACTCCCTTCCCTAAATAAAAGTCTAAGGGAAACACTCCTCCTCCTGTGACTAAGGTGTTCAACTTTTAATATATCTACGGTGTTAAACTTACACCCGAAGAGGTAGAAAGATTGTCGACAATTACATCGGCATTGTCCCAACTAGAAATAGACCTGCTGGGGCAAGGTTTAACTTTTAACCCATATAGCATTTCGATTAATATTCATGGAGCGTACAGTGGGTCTAGAATTAAAATTACCAGCGTAATTTACTATTCCTGTCACGTAATTTCCCATCTGGGCTCCCTTAACGGGGCATCCCCAGCCATCTGGGGGCCAATTGGAGAGCTACCAGACCCTTTCTTCCATTGCAGGCAATCCAACTTGGAAGAAACCTCTTCCAACTGCGACTGAACCCATAACAGGAATTGTTCATGTCATTTCATTTATTTATTATTAAGCTGAGCCATGAGCTATAGCCACATAAAACCATACACAAAACAAACAAATATAAAATATTTCAAATACCTACGTACAACGTGTACGTAACTGAATAACCAGGATGAAAAAATATTTTCTAAACCCCCAAATAACTAACAAGTCTGTAATAAGAATTTAAAAAAAGGTTAACCCCACCACCCATTTAGATGACGGGGAACTGGGGTCCATACTTAATTTATAATTCAAAAATGCCTGCCGGGCAAGGAATGCCTGAATCAGAAATTTGGCTATCCGCTGTAAAAAAGGAACCTCAGATAACGCATACATCAGGAGACAATTAAGAGTTCTACCCAGATATTTCTCTAGGAAGGATGTTAAATACTTCCTCCTCAAGCTGTTGTACAGATGGCATTCAAAAAGTATATGTTGTGTAGTTTCGACTGATTGACTGTCGAACAGACAGAGTCTTTCCAAAAAGGGCGACCCATCCAATCTCCCTTTGTACACCCTGGAAGGCAACGCATTGACTTGTGCACATAATAGTAAATATTTACCCCTAGATGATATGTCCAGTGCCAAATACAGGGCCATGGCCTCAAAACCCTGGAGCCCACATATGGTAATCCAGGAGATGCCGGGTTGCATACGTGTTAGCAAGATCTCACTGCCTAGTAATGTCTCTTATCCGGCTAATCACATCACTTTGCACACACCCAGCGGGCTGACCCTGAATATAAGACATAGAAAATCCCAGTTGCTCCAGATAATGCTGAACACTGCATGACCAAGCGTCCTTAAAGCGATCCTTAAACAAATAATGTTCGAAACCCACCTCACTCTGACCCACATCCCGGCTCCGGAACCAGAATTTAATTGTTCGCTCCCAGGCCACTGAGTCCCAATCCACTTGACCCACCTCCAATCTGGCCGTCGATGCCGGAGTACCTCTGGGTATCCTCAAGAGCCTTTGAAAGAAGGCAAACTGGGCCTTGCTCAGTTAATACTCAGTTAAGACTCTACTTTTAGACGAGGAGATGGATACCAACTTGGGTATAGCTACAATTAATGCATCCCTTCACTCCCTTGGCTTTTGTGACTCTGTCCATAACTGGTTCTCCTCCTACCTCTCTGACCGCTCCTTTAATGTGTCTCTCTCCAACTCCGCCTCCTCCTCCTTCCCCCTCTCAGTTGGTGTTCCTCAAGGCTCTGTTCTTGGCCCTCTCCTCTTCTCGATCTATACCTCATCCTTAGGCAAACTCATTGCCTCCCATGGCTTCCAATACCACCTCTATGCTGATGACACTCAACTCTATCTCTCTACTCC
>QEPC01010260.1:3363048-3405340 GCA_003113815.1 Sphenodon punctatus
ATCGTAGGTATAGGAATAGTGGCTCAGCAGGATAAAGAGTCAGACAGAGCAGAGCGAAAGAGGTGAGTTTTAAGGAGAGATTTGAAGGTATGAAGGGAGGGTACAACATGGGGAACGAGGCAGCAGCAATTGCATGCTGAGATTGGGTGGTGAGCAAAACACCGATTTGCCCCAAGATGGGCTGTGTGTCTAAGCAATGCCCCATGCTGAACACAGGGCCAAACCAGTGTTCATATCAAGGTCAAAACACACATTCACACACCAGCTAACGTTATGACTAAAGACATCCTATGATTCTGTGAGCAAGAGAACATGTGTCTTAAAACACTAGGCGCTAAGGATGGGTGTTACGAATTTGGATTAATCCATAACTGTCCAAAAATGGCAGTTACGGATTAATCTGTAAGTCACTACGTCAATTACAGGATCTCTGAATTTCTAAAAAGCTAATTGGAGCAGTGCCACAGGGACCCTTTTTCAAATTTTGGAAAGGCAGCTATGGCATTGGTCTGGTGCCATTCCAATGAACTAGAGTGGACCGGAAGGGAGGAGAGAGGGGAGGCAGGCAGAGGGGCTTTGCAGACCAATTGCCAGCCAGTTTTGGTTGGCAATCAGCCAGCAGGGGACAGGGATAGGCTACACATAGGGGCAAACAGACAAAACTGTCTGCCGCCAGGGGACTACAGTCATTTTGGTCCTCTTCAGCGCTGTAGGCACGCTACACCAGTAAGATAAGTCTGCTAACTTTCCTATTTGCGTGGACTCTTGTTAGCTCACCCCCCTCAGCCCATTTCCAGCCCCCAAACTCCTTCGGCCCACTTTCAGTCCCGTTACTCTCTCTCTCTCTGGCCCATTCATTCTAATAATGTGGCTATTCGAATGAATGGCCCATTGAAATGAATGGCATATTGAAGTCAATGGGAAAAATCTTAACCTAGAAATCCAAATCCATAAATCTGGAAATTCAGAAAATTTGAGATCTGAATCCATAACTAATTCAAATCTGTAAACCTGAATTCCCATCCCTACTAGGTAGCCAAGTGATGATTTTTAGTACCTGCACTAGGTACACAGATATACAATTCTCTCTGTATAAGTGTACGTATCATACCTATCATATGCTAATTTCCTGCCTCTCGGTATTTAACCCATGTTGTGGTCTGCCTTTTCATTCCACCCCAAAAAGCTCTAGGGAGCTTGAAAGCTTGCACACATTCACCAGAGAAGTTGATCCTATCAAAGGTATATTCACATTTTGTTTCCTGTTCTGTACTTGCAGCCAATATGGCAACTGCAACCCAGCTATGGAATCCCTTCCTGCTGAACCCGGGAGCTTATGTAAATACAGTCCCAGGTGCGACAGTAACTTTAGGGCAACAGTTCCTATTTTGTTGCCTGTGTGACTCCATTTTGAGACTCAAATATAATCTTATGATCCTAGGTAGCTACAAAAACTTGCAGAATAAATAAAACATAGAATCATTTTATTTAATTTATTTATCTAGATTTTTGCACTGCCCTATCCCGTAAGGCTCAGGGCAGCTCAAACTCACATCCTATATTAAAATATACATTAAAACCCATAAAAAACTAATAGTACTTCCCTCTTCCCAAGATCTACCTTTGCCTGTTAAATGCCTGACCAAATAAATTGGCCTCCTGAAGACACTTGAAGTAGGACTTAGCGAAGGGAGTTCGAAAGTGGTGGTGCGGCCAACGAGAATGCCGCTCTGCGAGCGCAGGATGTATGGACCTGGGCCAATGATGGAACTTACAAGAGGGTGCTCTTGGCTGATCTTAGAGGCTGCAGAGTGACATAGGAGGAAGGTGTCCCTTTAAACATGTAGGCTCCAGCCATTTATGACTTTATAGGTCAAAACCAGCACCTTGAATTGTGTTTGGAATGCTAACGGCAGCCAGTGCAGACTCTGAAGCATGAGTGCTATGTACTCTTGGCAACCCATCCCTGTCGAAAGGTGGGCCACTGCATTCTGCACAAGCCGCAGCCCCTGAACGGTCTTCAAGGGCAGCCCCATGTAGAGTGCATTGCCGTAGTCTAGCCTTGAAGAATTGAGACTCCTAGAATTGTACAGTTGGAAGGGACCTCAAGGACCATCTAGTACATCCCCTGCTCCAAGACAGGATGTCCTTTCTCTGCAGTATCACAGACAGATGATTGCCCTGCCAGTTTTTGAAAAAAAAAAATCTAGGAAAAAGGATTGCCCAGTATATTGCAGTGGCCTACCTCATTCTTACACTGAAATTCAGTGGTTCCTGGGAGAGCTTCACCCTAACACTCTTTTGCGCACCCGCCCTTTTCTACAGTCGCATAACCATGTTTATGCCTACCCCTTATACCTGGCTGTGTCATCATCTTGATTCTGAGATGTGAAGGAATAAACAATCTTTACGCATCTGGGCAAACTGTCCTAAGCTTTTGCAGGATCTGGCTTCCCGTCACACACCCTGCTCTGGATATCTTTACCTAGATGCTCTTTATTTAAGTACCTTATGCCCAGTCCCACAGTCCAGGGTCCAACAAGGATAACAAGCCCCATCTTAGCCTCAGGTTCTCCTCCTGCAAGCAGGAAGCCTTTCTCCTGGCTCTTGATGCCAGCCATCCGGCCATGTTAGGACAAGGACTGTCACTAGTTCCAGACTCAGAAACCCTAAGCTGTGCCTGATCTTAGGTCTAGCTCTAGTTGAGCTTCATCGCAGCCTTTTACATTGAGACTTACACCAACTGGCTTGCTGTTTCTTACCACATCCAGTTGGGGCCAATTGGCTCATGAAACTCCTGGTTCCTCTAAACGACCCAGTGCTTGCCACTTCCTACAGGGACTTATCCTGGCCCTGTGAATATTTAGGACCCACCTGTTACAGGAATGCTATTATAGGAGATCCTTCTATGACAGAACACTGTCGGAAACAGACCATGGCCCTGATCCTGTATTGTAATCTGCTCGGAGACAGCACCTACAATGTCAGAAAAATATGTGGCTAAGCTGAGAATTAAACCCAAGTGCTGTGTCCCCTCCTAATGACTTGTCTACTAAACCAGCTTTCCTATACCTTTGTATAGGCATTTCTTTTGAGGAATGTACAGGAGTTTGTTTTGAGGAATAATTTGTTTTCACAACTCACAAAAGGCCTTTATCTTCTTTACTGAGAGGCAGTGGTAGTTGAAAAATAACCACTATCTGGGTTAGGTTACCTCAGAAAGGGGAAGATAACCTAACAACACAAAAGCTTTGTTCATCTCATACCAGTCAAAGAAACAATTTTCTTCTTTTTTTGTAAAAAATAAAAATTGAAAACAGCATTTTTTAAATTTATTTTTTAAAAATGTTTTTAAAGTCCACAACAATTTCACTTTGAAGCTGAGGAAAAAAAAACCTAGCAATATCAAACCCAAAGAGATATTTCCCTAAAACAAGCTTTAAGTCCACAAAAGCTCATTTATGCAGAAGTTTAGGCCTCCTCCGTCAGAACTACAGGATCAGGATAGTAGTCATGATGTAAAAAGTCTCCAAGCTACACAAACTGCTATCAAACCTAAGTGCTTTTTCCAACAGGATTCCCTCCTTCCCATATATCCATGTGGGTTACAGGTCACATGGCTGAGTCAGCAAATCCCATTTTCCCCTTTCCCCACCAGTATTAACCTCATTGACAGGATGTCATGTTTCAAGCAATCAGTGCATGCCTGGTACATTCCCAGTGGTGGAGTATTCCTATGGGTTCCTGGAGTGAATAAAAGAGGTTCCTCTCATGTCTACATTCCTGGTGGAGAGACAACCTAATCTCTTTTGGAATGAATCTCTCCTGGGATACAGTGGACTAAAGCTAACACAAAATGGAGACCCCAGTCTCCAGAGAAATGTGTCATCTCTGCTGTATTGGGAATAATAATATTGCATAGGAGAAATTTCCCTGGTGGTATTTAGAAGCCTTGCTCCTTACTCCCTTTCTGCCTTTATTTTCTTCATTCCCTACCAGGAACCTTGTTTTTCCTCTGCCAGCACACTTACCCACCCCAGTCTAGAACTGAAGTGAGAACTCCTTTTTTCTGCGCCGATATTTCATTCCGCCATTTCAGAATTGCCTGCGACTTTCTGCATCTTATGAGCTGTCATTCCACTAATTCCGCACCCTTTGCTTTGCAACATCGGAATTATCGGAAAGTGTCTAAAGTGTCGGAATAATCTCAGAAGTGTTGGAAGAAACATTGTTCTGCTACTTTTACACCATGACCATATGTCGGAAAGTGCCGGTGGAAGTAGCGGAACGAAAGTAGAAGAATTAACGTCTCTATCGCACTGTGCTGCTCATTGCGGAAGAGCTCTTCCATTTGGAAACAGCTAGTACAGCGGTTTTCTATTTCCGCCCTACCCCAGACTCTCCTGCTTCCTAAACAGTAGGGGTGGAGGGGGCACCAGGGGTCCTGCATTTTGTCTTTGCCCTGGGTCCCTACGCTAGACCATAGTCCCACCTATATGCTTGTGCTTTTTTCTGCCCTACACAATGATAAATAGCTCTGCTGCCAAACTGAATGTGCAGCAAAGTTTGCATGGACAGGCAAACCCTCAGTGCAGTCCACAAATCGGAATTTTACATGTACATTATCAAGGTTTTGCTGACAAGGAGGAAGTGTGCAGTATTTGAAAAGTCTGCCGTGTAGTGACAATATCTTTTAGCAAGATCCTCGCTGGTGAGATTACTTTCTGATGAAGCACTGATGAGTGCCAATTCTGAAAAGCAATAAACTATGGGAAGATAATGACAGCCAAGGGGAGGTGTATGGCTGGAGGAGGTACTTGCTGCCTTCCTTTATGAAAGCATTCCTTTTGGTCTATACAGCAGCTTAATAAAGAGACAAACTTCAGCAAGTGTGCCTGTTAGGGATGCTTTGCATGGAGAAGTAAAACAAAAAATCTTGCAAGTGCCTGTTATTGCTGTCTTTAAGGAAGTGTAGAAAAAACCCCACCAATGAAATGAATCTGGTTTTTGCATGAGTGTAATAGCAGACATCCCTATCTCCTTTGTATATATGCAAGTGTGTATATGTGTGTCTATACAACACATGGTCATTTTCTGGTGCCACCATGACTGTTCCTTAACTGAGCCAAAGAGATAAACTGTGGGCAGTGAAATCCTCGAGCTGCTTACCATCTAAGGTGAGTCCCAGTGAAGCGAATGAGTTTCATGCTAGTCCACTGTGCTTGAGGATCACAGTGTAAATAAATGATTTGAAATCTTCTCTATGCATTTTAAGTGCCTGGTATTTTGTTTTCTCTCCTTCTTTGTCTCCTTCATGTACTTTGACAAAATTATTATTTAAAATGACCACCGGTGCATCAAGTCCATAGAAGAAAGGCATGCAGAGAGGCAGACATTTTTGGTGGCTGGTCCCCAGTTACAGAACTCCACCAAAACCCAAAGTGAAGGCTGTTTTTACACAATCACAGTTAGCTTATAATCCTGATTCATTAATTTGGGGTTAAGAATTAATAAGAATTAATCCTGATTTACAGTGTGAACAAATTAATCTCGATTAGAAGTAACAAGGAAGACTGCAAAATCACTAGGGATGTGCGAACAGAATGCAGTTCGGATGTTTGGACGTTCGGTCGTTCAGTTCGAAACCCGAGTTCAGGTTTGGTTGTTTGGGTCGGTGGAGTTCGGTTTGGCTGAACATCCGAAAATAGCGCTATCGAAACCGAAATCGATATTTTTTTTCCCGGTATTGGAATGATTTGGTCCTTAAACCACCCCTGGTCTCCCCCCCCTGGTGCCAGGAAGTCTGCTCCTCAGCTTCCTCCCCCTTCCAAACACATTTTTCCCACCCAAAGTCACACTTTTCCCGCCCCCAAACTCATCCAAACTTTTCCGAACTGTTCGGACATTCGGACGTTCAGTTCAGACATTCGGTTCAGTTGTCTGAACAGGCCGAGTTCGGCCCCAACTCTGAACATCTGAACCGCGTTCGCACATCCCTAAAAATCACATGGTGTAGCACAACCAAATTTCAGTGTCCTCTTCCACTCTGATTTCTGGGAGTACAGTGACAGCAACAGATACAGCAGTCACCTTGCAAAATGGAGCGGTCTTCACCTTGGCATGGTGGATTTTAAATTTGGCACTGCTGGAAAACCTGTGGGATACCATAGAGGTACAGATGGCTAGAGGGGAGATAGACATGATTGTCTATCTACAGCACTCTATGGTGCCTGGGAAACAGTCTGGATTAACTGTTCATATGATCACTAATTCAGATTGAGCTTAATCTGTATTAAAATAAATCCTTGAAAATTATATTTCCAGCACTTGGTTTAACTTTTGAATCCGGTGTCATTAATTCAGACTAAAGTGTTCACACAATCAATTTAATCTGCATTAAGAGCCACTTAATTTGATTAATGCTCATGTAAAAAAAACAGCTTAAGCATCTTTCAGGCATATGCAGAATTGTAATCTCTGTTCTTGTGGGAGCTGGCCAGTCATGCATGAGAAATTCCCCCAGATCTTAGAGGTGCATATTATTCTTCCTCAAAAACAGCTTTATGATGATATATTGATACATTGCTTCCTTTGTTCTTGAATGTTCTCACACTTTCCCTTTGCACCTATGTTTATAGACTGTGTTTGTTGTTTGCTAAACAAGATCTCTTTTCCCACACTGCAGTGCAGCAGGTCATTGTTGAAAGTTTGTTTAATCCATTGGTCATTGGGTGTGCCCCTCAGTGCCTGGCCTGCAAAGGATATTTTATTTTTATTTTATTTTATAAAAGATTTCTATCCCGCCCCTCCAGCCCACAGGGCAGCTCGGGGTGGTGGACAACAATTCAAACATTAAAACAATTCACAGTTGTTAATCCCATATACATAAAAAAGACACAACAACCCCCCTCGAGCCCCCCCTACCCCCCCCTCGCCAAAAGCCTGGCGGAAGAGCCAGGTCTTACAAAAAGGTCAAAATGACAGGAGGGTGTGGGCCAACTTAGCCTTCTCTGGGAGCGAGTTTCACAGCACGGGGGCAGCCACCGAAAAAGATCTCACATCAGTGGCAACCCATCTCACCCAGGGAACCTCCAAAAAGGCCCCCATGGATGATCTCAGGGGTCGCACGGGCACATGGGGAGTGAGGCGATCCCATGGGCCCCCTGCTTATGAGTTTGCTGGTTCTCTCAGTTTAAGGACGTACCTCATTGGGTGTCTCCGCATCGACAGCTGCCCCGCCTCACTCCAGGGTAGGTCCTCCATTTAAAGTCAGCCTGCCAGATGTGCAGGTGGAGCCGAGGTGGGGCAGTCTGTCCTTGCTGCAGGGCAGCTCCGCTGGCGGTGCTCCAGAACATCCAGGAGCACTGCCAATGGAGCGGGAAGCCTAGCCCTGGGGCACTGGCCAGAAGCAGGACTGCTGTCCATCTGCTTGGTGAACAGCTGCTGCAACCCCGCTCTCGGCCGTGGGTTGCCCCGGCAATGCCACAGGTTTTTGGATGATCCACCCACAACTGTATGGTGTAGGGGAAGGAAGCACTGCGCAGGTGGATGGTGGGCTGTGACAGCTGCTGGGTCTATTTAAAATGGGCCAACGCAGTGCTGCAAGCAGGCAGACTTGGTGGTGCACCCCTGAACTTTCTCCATGGGTGAGCATCCCAGTGTCCGTGTAAAAACACCGATTCTCTCAAGCTGTAGAGATTTGTGCTTTCTGCTGTGGAGTACCAGTTCAGTCTCTTGTATTGTAGCCATGACAGACATTTGTACCATTGTATCCCCAGAGTGAATAGCCTTTTTGCTGGTGGGGAAACGCAAAGAGCAAACTAGGCCCAGAGGTATATGAATGTGAAAGTAGTGGCTAGAATTTCCCAAATGTAGTACCTAAATTCATGAGGTCTAAAGTTCATTGGAAACTGTATGTGCTCAGATTTCTAATGAGGAAGCCAATTATTTAGGCTGGGTAAAGAATGAATGGTGTGAGTAGTTACTCCCTCTGCCTGTATGCTGGGGAAGCAAGGTTGTGTATCTTATAAATGATTCCAGGTAGGATAGGTGGGAACCAATAATTTGAAAGTATTTCCTCATATGTCAGTTCTGGGGTAAATAAAACTGAGAAGCTCTATTGGTATGACAGATCATCACCCTCGTCTCCTGAATATGAGCTAATTGCCAGTTTGGTGCAGGGATGGAAGACTCCTTCTTCTCGGTGGGGCTGATCCCCAGCAGGGATGGAAGACTCCTTCTTCTCAGTGGGGCTGATCCCCAGCACATGCTACAGGGTTTGCACGGCTTGCATGTGTGCACGTGGATGTGCGCTGCGTGTTCTCTGTGTGTTGGTCCGTGGGGCTTGGAATTGGCCCCACTGACTCCACATTATAGTGATAACACCAAACAACAAGTATCTTGACCTCCATGGTCATTATAGGATGATCCCACACAACACTCATGCTGGTGTATGCTCTTTGGGGCTGGCAATTATGGATGGAGCTGACATGACTTGTTCACATTATGGGAAGAAGTACAATACCCTCTGGTAAAGAAACCACTGGATATTATTTACCTGTGGTATCCCTGGTTGTGTGATTGCCCAGAAGTGCGTAATAATTACTACCCACTCCCTCTCAGAACTGTTAGCTCTTTTTGACACTTTAATTAGCTTATTCCTACATGGTAATTACCATTTTCTATCCATCAGGCCAGTAAAGTTGTGTCCTTATCACAAGCTTTGCCGCTTATGTAACACATGAACCCAACAGAGGTGCTACAGGGTTTCACCTGAGATTCTCGTAACTCTCGCTAATAGTAATATAATATGTGAACAGGACATAAGTGTTCAACAGATCCTATTGTCAGAGTACATCATTATTTTTCAGGCTGCAATCCGGGTCTGTCATACTGGCATCCTGTTTCTATAACCCATCTCCATAAACATATGTATGCAATGAAGTTCCAGGATGATTTGGGCTCTAACTGGTTAGAGTATCCAATTGCTAGGAATGGGCAAACGCGGTTCGGAAGTTCGGAGTTCGGACCGAACTCGACCAATTCGGTCGACCGAACTGAACTTCCGAACCAAATTCGATTTTCGAACCGAACCAAATTTCCGAACTTGGCTCTGTTCACCCATCCCTAAAAGATAATATTCCATTTAGTTCAATGGGGTTTGCATTTCCAAACTTTGTTCAGAAATTCGGAGTTCGGACCAAACTCAAATAGTTCGGTCGACTGAACCGAACTTCCGAACCAAATTTCCGAACTGAACTGAATCATCCGAATTTCCGAACTCGGTTCTGTTCGCCCATCCCTACCAATTGCAGTGAATTGAGCCAATCCAAAACATTAATTATTTGGAACAGAAATTGTAAATTAGAGCTATTTCAATGTCACATACAGGAATTACAAATTTGAAGATGGCGCTTTTCCTAATTGATCAGATATTTTAATTGAAACTGAAACAATTAGTTTGTTTATAACTCTCTCCCTCCCATTGTACACACTTTAAATGTCACTGTTTCCAGTGTAACTGACATCTGGAAGGTGTGCTGAATAGCTCGTCCTGCATAGAAATATGATAATCTCTCCTCAATGTTTGGCAACTAGTATCTATTAATTAAGAATCCATCATTTGTACTCTGTAATTATATTTATTAAACCCTAACTCATATCCTAACTATAATTAGTTCCTGCTAATTAATTTTATCAAATCCCCCTAGATTCATATCTTACGTAAATATTGAGTAGCCCTATACTAATTATTTCAATCAACGTGAAGTGCATTTCAAATGGTTAGGAATCATTCCTACTAATTACATTTCATATAAAATAATGTTCTATGCAATAAATTTGTAAGTGCTGAGACTTTAAAAGAGGGGAAGGGAAAGTTAATTCAGTCTGAACATATTAGCTTACAGTTTACACTGGATCAGAAGCCTGCAGTCCTTACTCAGGCAAATTCTCCCATTGTAGGGAAAGAGACGTGTACACTAAAGGCACTATACTAATAACCCAGTGGCAATTTTGCTAGAGTAAGGGATGTGCAAATCAGGGCCAGCCCAGCCAAGGGGCAAGAGTGACATGGTTGGTAGAATAGAAAACTGGCAAGGAACTGGAAAGTATGGTTCCTTCCCAGTCCCTGCCATGGGAGTGGGTGAACTAGAGCTTGTTCCTGATTGGGCACATCCATCTCCCACCACCTCACCTCAGCAGCAACTTCTGGAGCCTTAGGTAGCTCCTTAACCAGACACCCGCCCCTACCAAGTCCCTGCTGCTTCCATAGTTGCCCCTCCCTTCTTGTTGCCACATGCTATAATGCCCAAATCCTGCAGGGTTTGCGGAGATAATTGTTTTCCTTTGCCTTGTAGGGAGAGGATGAGGAATGAATAAGACTTCTTTGCCCCATGTATGTCCCTTGATCTCCCCCCACCCTTCCCCAATCTCTCATTTCCTGTCTCTGCTTTCTCCTCCTGACTGTCTCCACCCCATTCTACCCCATGTGCTGGTTTCCCTTTCTCCTTCCCCTCTCCATGCCCTTCCCTGAGCTTTCCCCCTTTGCTGTGCCTCCTCCCCGCACAATATCATTGAACTTACCCTTCTTTTCCCCATGACCTCACCCCAGGGCCTCAATGGATGGGGTGAGGTGGAATAGAACAACATTGATTTTGCCCAGTATATCAAAATAGCTTGGGCTGTCCCTAGACACACAATGGAGACTACTTAAGTCAAATTTAGTTGACTATCAAAAACAGTTCAATTTAGCAGAACTTCAGGTTAAGCAGACCTTCAAGAAATGGACCTGTCATTGATACTCTATGCTGTCTAGTGTTAGAAACAAGTGAACAATATTTTAATGATGCTAACAAACTTTGTTAAAACTATAAACAATATTAAATCCCAAAGAAATTGACACAGTGACTTTTATTCTTAGCATTCAGTTACAAAAGACTAAATTTGAGAGAATTATTCTGATCTTGCAGAGGTGGGAGTGAGAAAACCTTCCTACTGATTTAGATGATAAGTAGAATTCTGAAAAGAAGGATTACTTCCTTCCTTCCTGCTCTGCAAGCCCTCTTAAGTGTTGAGAGGCTTAAGTGGCAGTTAAGATGTTGCTTTCCATGCTGCATACTTCCCAGCGTAATGATTCAAATCCAGCCAAAATCAGCAACCCAACCTTCGCGAGTGACCCAAAGTATCCATGTGACCCATCAGTGCTTCTCACTGCAATGGGCAGGTTTTCTGCCCTGAACAATGAAATAGGCTGACTCTGGGTAATTTCAGATGTTACGCACTCCCGAGTCACCATAGTGGATTCCCAACCATGGTGAGCTGGCTAGCCCCCTCCCGTGGTCCAGGAAAGCCCTGGACAGACGTGATGGGAGTGGGACCATGGCAAGGAAATGGACAGATGGCCCATGGCCCGGGACAGTGCAACAAAAGTGACGCTGATTCCCGACCGTCGTCAAAACACCCAGAAGACACTGGGGCAGGGTGGGAGGCAGACATGGCTGACTGAGGGCAAACGAAGCCACAAGCACCAAAAGGAAATACCCACACAAGGGGGAGGAGGAAGAAGAGCTGCTGAGGCAGCACACACAAAAGGCACAGGGAAGTCGAGGACAAAGCAAAACACAAACACATGCCTGGGCGCTAACACACCTGAATGGGAAAGGAAAGAAGGGGGGAGCACACAGGGAAGGCCAACACACACAGCAGCATGGCCGGGGGGGGCGGGGGATGCCCCGGGCCAAGGAAGCGGAGGGGACTGGGCCGGGAACAGACCAGGGATCGTTGACAGGCACCCAGAACCCCACGGACAACACAGGACACCCAACAGCAACACAGACACCCCAGGCCATAGCCCCTCCCCCCAGGGTTGGAGCACAGGCACAGGGGAAGGGCAACCAAGCTGGGGGGAGGCACCAGAGCAGTCCGAAGCAGGTTAAGGTGGCAGGGATCCCTCGCACTGATGCAAAGGCATGGCCGGGGATGGAGGTGAGCAGGAACCGGTGAGCAGCACATACAGTCCCCCCAGGAGGAAGGCGGGAGGTGCTGTCCAGGGGTCCCAAGTTCCGCACAGTCAACGAGGCACACGGGGCATGGGAGGGGCAGGTCACAGACACAGGTGAGTGGGCGGCCAGCCACAGGATGACAACACCACTAGGAGGGCCAGTAGCGGGGTCAGGCAGCAGGAACAAGCCAAAGGGAGGGCTGGCAGGGAGGGGAACACAACAGGCAGTGAAGGTCAGGGGGTGCCCATGGAGGGGCCACATTGACACAGGTGAGCAGAACAGGGGCAAGCAACTTTCCAAGAGCAGCCGTGAGGCCGGAACGGCAAGGAACGAGTGGCCGGAGCTGTCAGGGGGATGCAGGGAGCACACAGTGGGGCTGTCATCCATGGCACCGAAGACACAGGGGGCCTCACGAAGGGGTCCGGGATGGGCAGGTCCACCAGATGCACATAGCGGGGCCACTAAAGCATGCCCCAGCGCTAGCCCAGCTCCGCCATGTGGTGGGCAATGAGGTAGTAGGCCTCAAACAAATATGCCATGGCGAGACCCACCTAAATATCAGCTGGGAACCACACACCAGTCAGCACCATCAGCTCCGATCTGGTGGGCTCCACCAAGGCATAGTCAGCAGCAGGGGGCCATGGCAGGTGCCCAAGCTCCAACAGGTGCTGATAAGCTGCTGCACGTGACCTCTGGTAGCCCCGTGCCCCGTGGATGCAGCCAAAGAAGGAAACAGCCAGGACAGGCCCCCCCCTCCTCCAGACAGGTCGCAAACCCAGCCAGACTACATGCTGAGAGGGCGGACACAGTCTTCACCATGGACCACACCACATGCGAGCACCGCATCTCCAGAACTCACCCATCGGGAAAGGGACAGAGGCCAAGCACGTCCGCTTGGAGCCCGCACTTGCGTGCACTTGCCTCGTAGCCAAAGTAGTGAAGGCCAGAGCTCAAACTCGCATAGGCACCAGGGGGGTGTCAAGGCAGCACAGGAGCATTTGCATGGCTGGGGAATGCCACAGGTCACAGAGGGCCATAGTCTCACCTAAGGTCCAGCTATGGTTGGCGACAGGTAATCTAGGGTGTGGGAGCCCCGGGGTAGCACAGCCGACTATGGTCCAGCAGGCAGAGGGTCTGAACAGCAAGGAGCGAGGGGATCCCCATTCCCATGTGGTCTGGGAAGGGAAGCAAGGGAGCTCCAAGGACACATGATAAGGCTGAAGGCCTCAACATGGGACGGCTAGTGAGCGAAGCGTGGGGAGCAGACCCAGCACAGCTGCATGAACTGAGTGCTCAGGCTGTACAGCAGGCACTGATAGTAGGGAGGTGATGAAAACAGGCAAGCAGCTGCAGAACGACTGGACGCGTGCATATGGGCCCGGGGCATGAGCCCCCATGGTGGGAGCGCAGGTGCACCCAGGGGGTGGGGGTGCCCCAGCACCCACCCACCAACCGCAGGTCAGCCAGCGGCAAGGCGGGCGGGCGAGGGGGCTAACACAGGTGCACAGGGGCCTCCCCACAAGTGCAAGGGTGGGGCATGGAGCAGGGGCTGTCCCAGGATGCATGCATGAGAGCAGTGCACTGGACCGCACCATGGACGCATTCCACCATGGACGCGGGACTGAGGGGTGCATGGGGGATGCACCTGGCCCTCTGTGCAGAGTGGTTCTGGGCGCACAATGACCACATGAGCCTCATCACCGACCTGCTTTACCTGGGCACCTGCATCCAGCGGTGCTTGGCCAGGAGTGCCATGACTGCCCAGCGTGCCCACCATGGGCGCTGGCACTCCCAGGCCAGGCTTAGGGCCCAGGGGGTGTCTGGGGCGTACCAACGGGCCCTTCACCTCACCCAAGGGCAGGCAGAAGCACTCTGTGAGGCAGCCAGGTGACACCACAGGTGCTGGGAAGCCATGGGATGCGCTGCCATGCTTGCCATGACAATAGAACGGCAGATCTGGGTCACGGAGCGGGCACAGGAGTGGTGGGCCGGGGCCCTGGCTCGATGGGATGATGCCGCATGGACGGCACACTTCTGCATGGACAGGCGGTGCCTCCTGCACTTTGCAGAGCTGTTGGCGCCCTGGCTAGAGTGGCACTGTACCCCCATCTGGGCCCCTATACCTGTGGACCAGTGCGTGGCCATAGAGGTCTGGGCACTGGCAACACCCGATTCCTGCCAGTCCATGGTGCAGCACTTTGGTGTTGGAGTGAGCACAGTCACAGGCATCCTCCATGACTTCTGCGAGGCCATGGTGGGCGTGCTCCTGGACCACATGATATACTTCATGGACCAGGAGGCCGTGATGGCCAGCTTCAAGGCTGGCAGCTTCCCCAATTGCCTGGGCGCTGTGGATGGCACCCACATAGTACCATTCCCTGAAGCTCCAGGCAGTTGTGGACCACTGGGGCTGGTTCATGGACATCTTCACCGGCCACTCCAGCTGCAGCAAGATGCCCGGATCCTGACCATCTCACCCCCCCTATGCCTGGATGTACTGGGGGGACTTTGCGAACATGGGGATGACCAGGATCGAGGGGGTGCTGATGCCCCCCTGCATCCTGGGGGATCCGGACTATACCCTCCTCCGATGGCTCATGAAGGCATACCCTGTCACCAGGAACCCTGTGGAGGCACTGTACAACTCCTGGCTATGTGCCTCCAGAACCGTGGTAGAGAGAGCCTTCGGTGGCCTCAAGCAGCGCTGGAGGTAGTTAGCTGGTTGGCTGGACTATACTGTGGAAACCTCAGCCCTTGTGATCAGTGCCTGTTGTGTCTTGCACAACATATGTGAGACGGATGAGGCTGCCATTGAGTTCCCTGTGCCCCAGCACCCGCCTGGACCCGTGCCCCTGTACGTGAATGTGGATAACCCGAGGGACTACCGCAATGCTAAGCGTATCTGCGCAGCCCTGGTGAGGCATATTACCAGTGATGGTGGGGGCTCAGTGTTCTGGGCCCCCCTCAGCCGACACCACCTGTCCTTGGGCCTTGCCCATGGTGATCCTATAGCCCGTACCTGCTGTCTATAGTCACACAATAAAGCCTTAGGTAGAGTTTACCCATGCATTTATTGTACATTCTGTGTCCCACGTCCTCTCTCGCCCCCTTCCCCCTGATCCTTCTGCTTGCCAGGCTGTCCCCTGGGCTTCCCTGTGGATGCCATAGAGCTCTGGGAGATCCCCTCACCCCCGCTTTCTGTATCCTTGCCCGTGTCCTTGGTGGGCTCCGTTTCTGGACTGGTCACTGGGGTGGGGATGGGGGGCGGGCATGGTGCCAGAGGGGCCCCCCTGGGAGGCTGCTGCCTCCGAAGGCCAGGTGGGACCGGGAGACGGATGCACGGGCCCCGTGGGCATGCTGGCAGCTGAGATGGTGGTGGGGGCAGCGCGGGGTGCAGCTGTGGCACTGGGGCCAGTAAAGTGCTGGGCAGAGCGGCTGCCATGGCATACGCACTCATGTTCCCCGCATGCAGCAGCAGTAAGGTGCCAATGTCCAGGGAACGGACCATCCTACACATGTGCTCCGTGGCCATCCGGTCTATGGCTTCGTGTAGTAGCCCCAATGCCTCCATTTGCCTGGAGTGCTCCTGGCACTCCTGTCTCCTTTCCAGGTGCAGTTCTGCCTCCACCCACTGGTCCCTGGCCTCTGCCTGCTGCAGGGCCCTCTCCGTGGCTGCTTCCATGCGGTCAATGGATGCGATCATTCGCTCCCCCTGCTCTGTGTTGATCCAGACTATGTCCTCTGCAAGGTCCTCCCTCTGGCGTCGTACCTGTGCCCTGTGGTCTCGCATCCACTGTGCCAGGGGCATGGGGTTGGCTGGTGGGGGTGCAGCTGGTTGCCCTGTTGGGGAGGCGATTGGAGACCATTAGTCAGGCTTGGTCACATGCATCCTGTCCCAGAGCAGTTCCAGGGGTGGTTGGTGGACCCCCCGGTGGGTAGGCGGGTGCGATCCTCCCGCCCAGCGCCCCCCCAGTGCCCCGGCTGCCCCCCCTTGCATCCCACACCCTGGGTCACCAGTCACTTCGCCCTGTGCTCTATGTACACTCCTGTTTCCCCCCCCAGCCTGATACCTCACCTTGTTCCACCAACTGCTGCTGCAGCTGCTCCCCTCTGTCCCCCTCATCTGGCGGTCCCGTGTGCCAGTACATGTTTGGACCTGTTGGTGACCAATTTTGGGGGGCTGCATTACCCTTGCATGGGCCCGGTCTCCATCCCATCATCCCCCCCACCCGCTGGCACTGGGGGCCAGCCAGCAGCGCCTGTCTCCCCTGCTCTGTGCTCAGGCAGATCCCCATGCTTCCTGACCCCCTTTCCACATTCCCTGGTTCCTGGGGGCTGTGGGGACAGGCCTGAGCCCTGTTCCCCCCCCGGGCCGCCCCCTGTGGTCCAGTCTCCATCCCACCCACTTGCCTATCCGTATGTCCATCCTAGTGCCCTCCGAGTCTGGTCCCTCTGTGTGGCTGTGCTCCCCCTGCTTCTACTACCTGGGGGTGACTGGTGTGTCAGGCTCAGATCCTCCTGAGTTGGACTGCGGGTGCAGGCTCCCAGTGCCAGTTTGTGAGGGGGGCCTGCTGCTCCTTGAGGTCCTGCATTCCTCTGGGAGGGGGCTGAGCCCCCGTGCGGGGCTGCCAGGGGTGGGGGTATGTCGGCCCATTCCCTGCCCTGGACCACTGCGTTCCCCACAAGCTGTGGGGTGACTATTGACCCCTTCATGTGCAGGATGCGGTCCAGGGCATCGTAGTGGGGGGCGGGCACCGTGTCCAGGCCATCAGTTATTGTCCTTGATGGCCTTGTACCCCCTCTTGAGCTCCTTGATCTTGGAGCAGCATTGGGTCACTATCCTGTGGTGTCCTGCCACCTCCATGTCCCACACGATCTCCGTGTACATGTGCTCGTTCTTCATGTTCACGGCTAGCTCCACCTGGTGCTCCAGGGACCCCCAGATCCTTATGAGGTCCTATGTCTCCTTGTGCCCCCATTGTCCCCCTCGCTGGTACTGCCATCTCCCATGTGTGCCTGCCTCCTCCTGCTCCTCCTTCACTTGCCCTCCACCGGTCTCCTCCAGAGGGTCCGGCTCCCAAGCCCGTTTCCGGGTCTGTGAGTCGTAATGGGGGGGGGTGTTAGGTGCCTCGGTCCTTCGGACCCGTGGCCTGCCTCCCGGGCCCCCTCCCACCAGGCTCCCCCGCCTCATGCCCCTGTGCCACTGTGCGGGCCCCCTCTCGCTCTCTGTACCCATTTCCGGGGTGACTCTATCCCCTGGCTGGTTGTCCCCTCTGGGGCAGCCTGTCCCAGCTGCTGCTCCTCCACCACCACCTCCAATGCCAACACCACCTCCTCCTCCCTTCCTCGCTCGCCCTCCACTCTCCTCTCTCGCCTTGCTCCGTCCCTCCATGTTCCCCTGCTGCTGTGTGCCCTTTAAATCTCTCTCCCTGGTCTGTGTGTCACTTGTTGCCTGGCAGCGATGCTGTGTTCTTTCGCCATGGCTGGGGATAGTTTTGCTTAATTCCAGCTGGTGGTTGGCATTCAGTTGTTACGTTTTGTGGTTTCCCGGTGGGGATTGCTTTGATCACCCTTCCAGAGATGGTCCGGTCCCAACCTCTGGAAGCGTGGTTGAGTTTGGCCCCTACTGATGATTGGCTGTGGTGAACATCTGGCTGCTGCCAATCAGACGTTCTGGGCTCTTTGGCCTCACCGCGGAATTGACTGTGGTTCACTGTGGTTGACTGTGATAACGTAACGTCTGAAATTATCCTCTGTGTACTTTAACTCAACTTCAGTATTTCTGACAAAGTGGTAATAAATATTTGAATCTGCGCTTTGTAACTCAGACCTCCTATTCTACTCATTTTCCTGGTACTTAACTGGTTTTCATCACCTTCTTCTGAGTCATGGGAAAACTACATCAATATACTACATTACATATTTTATCCAAATTTATTGCAAGTTATTATTATTTTTTTAAAATTGCATGAGGATGTTGGCAAGTACAGTAACTGCAACTAGTCATTCCTACTTCCAACTATATTCAACTACTAGCTACCCCTAACACCTATAATTTGTAATGAATCCATGAGAATGTGCACATCACAAGCTTTTGTAACTATGTAATAATATTATTCCTACACATCTTGTCTTTTTTATTCCCCTTTCCCCACCAGCTTCCTAATCCACTGCTTTTATACGTTTAGATTCTAATCTCTCAGGAACATAATTCACAAAATTTATTTACTCTGAAATTCCAAGCACACTTTTGAGAAAAAACCCAATAATAATTGCTTCCTAATATTTCTTCAGTGAGGTCTATGGCAGTGGGGATGGGTAGGGGAGGTGTCAGACGTTTTAGTAGCACTACTCCCCTCCCCCAAACACTTCTTCCCATCAAAAAACAAGTGTGTGTGTGTGTGTGAGAGAGAGAGGTGATGAGGGAAGGAGTCTCAACCTGTCATCTTCTTCTCTAGTTATACCTATGCTAGTTGTCTTTCAAAACCCTTTTCCAAAGCCCAGCCCCCAAATAAAAGGCTATTTTATTATTATTTGCATTCAGTCCTTATTCAGGCAAATGCTTATTGGTGGTGTTAAATCCAGGAGTTCATCCAAGGATTTTGAGGAGGATGAAGATGAAGAGCTTGGTGAATTTGGTATAAAGCAAATAAAAGTTACCGCACCTTTGCCCACAACACTGCTGGGGATTAAGTCTTTTTCATTCAGAAAGCTTGGGTGATTTCAGACGTTACGTTTTTGGCATTCACCACAGTCAACCTCAGTCAAACGCGGGTGGTGGTGAAAGAGCCGTGCACGTCTGTTGGCCCGCATCCAGAAGTTCACCACAGTCAAACACGGCCCGGGGTGAAGCTAACCATGCTTTGTGAGGTCGGGGCGGGAGGAGGTCCAGAAGTGTGGTGAATGCTCACCACGGCAGGGGTGAAAGAAACGTAACGTCTGAAGGGAAACCCCCGGCCGCGGTGGAAGGAAATGACCACGGGCCATGGTGACGGCGCACAGTGCCACTGCCAGGCAACCAACAACAAGCGGCAAACGGAGGTAGATTTAAAGGGCAGGCACAGTAGCAAAATGTGGCGGAGAAGTCGATGGAGAGGAGGGTGGAGGAAAAGGAGCAGAGGATGGAGCGAGAGGGTGAGGAGGAGGTGCAGCAGCAGCAACAGGAGGGGGAACCCGGCCCAGCGGGGGACACCCAGCAGCACATGGGGCCACTCCAGAAGAAGGTAGGCGGTGCATCCAAGAGCGGGTGGGTCGGAGTCAGGGAGAGGAGGGGCACGGGTGGGAGGGACCACAGCCTCCAGGAGCCTAACCAGCAGCCACCAATGTACCCCCAAACAGACCAACAAGAGAGCATGCGCCCCAGAGAAAGCTGAGGCCAGAGGGAGCCAGGGCCAGGCGGTGGTGGCTGAGGAGGAGGAAGAGACAGCAGAGGGGCCGGCACCGAGGAGCCAGTACCAGGGGGGTGTCAGTGGGGGCTCCAGGAGACCCACAACCTCATAGCTATCTGGGAGACACCCAAGATGCAGGGCAAGCTGGCAGTCAACGCCCGGAATGAGCAGGTGTTCGCCCAGATAGCCATGGAGATGGGGGAGGCTGGATATGATCGAACGTCCACACAAAATAAAGGTACTGAAAATGGGGTTAAAGGACATAACTGACAACAACTGGCACTCTGGGTGGGCAACATGTGCCTCTCCCTACCTGGATGCGCTGAGCCGGGTGCTGCACCACAAGGGTTCCATAGTGGCCCTGTACCCAGTAGGAGGGGGCACCCTGGAGGAACGACCCGCAGATGAGCACCACCCCTCTTGCAGCTGGAGAGCACCGAGCAAGCCCCTGCACCAGGCACAGGAACCGCGGAGGAGATGCCAGTCACCTCTGGCACACGCGCCAGACACCCCCCCCAGTCCTACCTCCGGCGAGGCCACACACACCCCAGCAGACTCCGAGGAGGTAGAGGGGGAGGAAGAGACCGTCACCCTGAATCTCATGGCCTGCCGACCCGGAGACCAGGCAGACACCAGCTCCAGCGACCGACCGGCCTCAGAGGGAATGGGCACTGAGGGAGCAGGTAACGGCAAGGCAGGGCACACGCACGTACCCCAAGGGGAGGGGGGCCAAGGTGATGGAAGGGGATGGCAGCCATCCCTCCCCCACAGCCCCAAAGGTAGGGCTGGGGCACGGGCAGAGGGAGTGGCACGGGGGGGTGCCCATCCCGGGGGGAAGGAGCGCCCAGAGCACGGAGACGGGAGGGGGAGCTGGGGAATGGCACCCCATATGATGAACTGACCCCTTTATCACCCCACAGAGTCACACCGAGCACAGGAGGGCCATGGCCTGCCAGTACCGCTGGCCCAGACAATGCAGAAGCACCGAGCACGGGCATGCAGGTGCAGGGAGAACCTCGTGCAGGAGCTAGTCATGACCAGCGTGCGGCAAATGGAGGAGATGGTGGCGGCTGTCAACCAGCTGGAGGAGGGGACAATGAGGGCCCTGCAACAGGTGGAGGGGAGGGACTGGGTGCTGGTGGCAGAGATGAGTAAGGAGTGATGACTGCAGAGGCGGGACATGAACCACCAACTGGAGGCACTCCATGTCCACTCTGACTGACAGGGCTGCCGGTCCCCGGAGCTCGGTAAGAAACTGGACTGCTCCCTGGTGTAGGGCACATCCCTCCTCCTGAAGGCTGGGGCCCTGAGTGCCTTAATAATGGCAGCAGCCCCGCCGGGTGCCATGCCAGTGCCCAGACACGTGCCCCCTCCACTGCCACCGGCTGTACCCCAGGCCCTGCCAGCACTGCAACCCCTGCCTCCCCAACAGCATCAGGGAACGCGGATCTGTGGACCTGTTCCCCCACAGCAGGGACACCAGCAGCTGGGCCGCCAGGCCCCTATACGGCCACAGGCGGCGCAGGTAGGGGGGAGGGGCAGGGGCCCCCCAGGGGTGGTGGGCAGGGGGCTGGGGCAGGTCGCCCGGCCCTTCCGGCTGACAGAACCTCCTCCTCCACCTCGGACGAGGGGGGCTCGGTAGCCTCGGCCATCCTGGTTGGCAGGGGAAGGGGCTGACCAAGGGGCACCAGGGGACAGGGCAGGGCCAGGGCAGCATAGGGGATGGGGAAGGGAGGGGGTGGCAGGCGACACGGAGGGGGTGGGAAGGGGGATGGGCATGAGGGCACATGGGTGTATCAGGGTATGGGGCGGGGCTGGGGGAGCACAATAAATGGTCTTCAACACACCTAAACCTGTCCGAGTACTTTCTTTCCTACATGTGCATACCCCCTCCACAGCCTCACAGACGTCCCGCACCAGGCACGCCACGGTTGTGTGCCCCACCCCAAGGTACCGGCTATGGTCCAACATCGGGGGTGGGCCCCCAGGGCTGGGGCCTTGTCCCCTGGCCTGCTCCTCCTCCCTGTGCATGTGTGTGCTGTCATTCCTATCTCCACTAGCAGGTGTGTATGTGTACGGGCTGTCCAGCCTTGCATGCCGGCAGCTGTGCGCTGCCCACTCCCTTCGCATGCCTCCACAGTGGTCCCATTGTTCCCATTCTGCCGTTATCTGTCGGCCTTGGTAGCCCCTGTCTGCCTGTCCAGCCCCCCGGCCCCACATCCCATGCTGCCCCCATGGCCGCAGCAGCTCAGACCCTCCAGGAGCTGTACCATGGCAGCTGCATCTCAGCCCAAGGTCCCGCTCAGAGGCTCTGGGGGCTCTGTCCGAGTCTGCACTGCCCGCGAGAGCATGACCCTTTGTGACCTGTGGCGTTCACCCATCGTTCAGAGCTGCCTGCGCTTTGTGCCGACCTGGCTGGATGCCTATTGCTGCCTGAGCTTTGGTATGCTGCGCTTTGGCTATGTCACGACCGCTGGCGACTGCCATGTGCACTGTGAGGAGCTCGGGCTCGCCCCCTTCCCTGAGGGGCACTTACTGGACAGGCTGGGGGGCCTTGCGGTGTGGAGTCCTGCCGAGATGGTCTCCGCTCAGTGTGTGTGCGCCTTCCTGGAATATGCGACCTGCCTGTGTGAGGGTGGCCCCGCCGTGGCTGTGTCCTACTTCATCAGCGTACAGGGTGCCCGTGGGTATCTGTGCTCCCGCGGGGCTGCCTACTACCATCTGCTGGAGCTGTCCCACCTGTCATGGCCCCCTGTGGCCGATTATGGCTTGCCTCCCCGCACTTTGGGCCGGAGCTGGCAGCCCTGTCAGAGTTGTGCAGCTGCTCTGATGTGCAACTCAGGATGAGCTGTGTGGATCCCTTCAAGGTCTTCTACCTGATCTGCTTCCACATGGTTGGGTGCGGCTTCTGCCGGGGACTGTGGCAATGGCCCCGCTATGTGCACCTGCTGTCGTTACCACCCCCTCCACCCGATGGGAGCCTCTGCAGCTGGGTGTAGGGTGCTCTGGGCCCATCTGACATCCGGCTGCCTCCTCAGCGCCTTCCCTCCGCCTGTGGCCTGGGTGCTCATGCCAATGCCTACTAACTCTTCGAGATGACTGAACCCCTGGTGACCTGCCTCCACCCACCTCCCTGTCACCCTCTCACCTGGGACCCGCTGCTGCTGCCCTGGAACCCTCTGCGTGGCCTCCGTGGTGGGCCGTTGTGCCGGTTCCCTCCCTCCCAGACTGGGCCCCGCGCCCCCCTGCTGCTGCCCCTTCTCCCGCGCCCTGGACCCTCATGCTCCCGCTCTGTATTCCTCTGTGCCTGGCCGGTGCTGCATGTGTCCTCAATAAACACCTGTTGTACTTCCCTGTGCCTTGTGTTGCCTCCTGTCTCCTTGGGCTGATGGGTCCCTCTTCCCCTTACCTGCTGGGCTCCTGCCCCTTCCCCCTCCTGCTGGGCTGGCCGTGTCATCCCCTTGCCACCACCCCTCCTCCCATGCATATGACCGGCCACGGGGTTCCCTGTCCCCCCCTGGTGTGTGCCTCCCTCTGCCCCCCTGCTCAGCTCCCCTTTGTTGTGTGGGTGTGCTGCTTCATTTGTATGTGTGCACTTCTCGTTTTGAAGTCTGCACACCTTCCGTGTGTCTGCTGTTTGCAAGCGCTGCTCATGCTGCAGCTCCCTCCACCCCCTCCCTTCATGTTTCCCTTCCCTGGGCGAGGGCTCTCCACAGTCTTTGGCTTTGTTTTCCTTCAGGCGGCCATATTTGTGTCCGCGGAACCCTGGTGCCTTGTGGGGCTCCCACCATGGTTCTTGCCACCATGTCATGTCTGTTGGGTTCCCCCGGCCCATGTTCTCTCTGGTTGGCCCCAGGCGGTGGTGCCGCTCCTGTCATGTGTTGGGGCCGCGCATCTCACCATGGCCCGTGGTGAAGCCATTCACACTGGGGTGGGATTCACTGTGGTGAATTTCACCGTGTCACATCTGAAATCACCCCCTGTCCAAGTGTTCTCACCATCCCCGCAAACCCGCTAATATTAGTAGACAAGGTCTTCTTTTCCATTTCTGATGTGCAGCTGGCAAGGCTGCCTACAAAATAGGCCGAAGGAATGGGTCTCTGTTACTCTAGGTAAGTCTAACCCTGTGAGGACAGAAGCAGGCAGTGTGTTTGAAATGAAATACAAAAAATTAGAGCTGAAATGAATGTCTGCAAAAATAACCAAACCCGATGAATCCAGATGATCCAACCTGAAATGAACAAAATGGGTATTGACCAGTATTTGACTGATTTTTATTCAATTACCAGTTTTGTCTTTTCATGGTGTTCATTCAGTCCATTAGTTTTCTTCAGTCTGTTCATTTTGGTTGGTTGGTTGTCTGTTTTCAGATTTTACTCCACCCGTTCTCATTGTAACCCAAAAACAACAAAAATAACCAAAACCTTCAAAAAATTGGTTGCTTGAACATCATGATAAATATTATTCAGGTTGAGTACAGCTTATTCAAATTTGCAAAAAACAAAAGCCCATTTCATTTCTAAAAAACATGTTGCATGCAACATTGGTTCTTCATTTCCTATATAAGAGAACACCGTGTCTGATATTTACACTATAAAAACTTTAACAGCTGCAGCAGGTTGTGGCATAACCCATGCCCAACCTATATTTTTTCCCTACTGCAGGAAAATCAAGAGATATTATCTACTTGAAACTAGACTCAATCTCCTCCACAGGGCTCTGGGTACTATTATATCTTTCTATAAGACACCATTAAGCAGAGAGTGACCCACCATTGTGTCTCTGAAGCATTACCAGTTGCAAAATAACAGCTTTTGATAGCTCAGAGCTGTTCTGATATACAATACAAATAATTTTAAAGCCATTCTCAAACCAGGAGAGCCTGTTGAAAAATCAGATCTCATTTAGAAAGGAAACAATGGAATTCCACCTGGGTCTGAGGTAAGGTACAAAATAATCACCAAAATGACTCTACATTTTCAAACACCCATTAAACAGGGAAGGTGAATGTGCACAAGGTTGAATCTGCCAAGCTTACATAGGTATATATGTGCAAATGCACATGTAAATGTAGAAACTTGATTCCAGGACATTGGGTACCTGAATCGGGTTGCAATCCGGTATTGAGCGGTACCCGATGTTGGGTCCATATTGGTACTGGACATTTGTCCATTTTTGTAGGTACTTTTTTCAGCTCTTCTCCAGGGGATATTTGGTGGCTGTCCGAAGGCCACAAAAGGACCATGGACCAGAGGTTCCCCACCCCTGATTTAAGCAACTATGTTGTTAAGCTGTTCCAAAATTAACATTCAAAATATAGTACTAAGAACCATTCTCCATCTCTAATAGAATTGATGCAGAAGGGGGTAAATAATCTTATGGCAGAAATAGCAAAGATCAACTGCTTGACAATACTCTCCTGCCCTTTAAAAAAAAAAATTTATTATAATATAGTGCAAGCAGTGTACCTCGTGCTGTACAATTAATAGTTATTGATGGGCCACTACCCCCAGGGGGCTTACAATCAAAGAGACAAGGGAGGGGAGACAAGGAATAGCTGAACATCGGAAGTGACAAGAGTACATTCATGAGGTTGAGAAATTGCAGGTGCACATGCTTCACATTGGGTGTTTTCAGACATGACACTAACCACACTTGAACATCTCTTATGCATGTTGCAGGGCTGAATAGGAAACCAATACAGCCCTGCAACATGCATAAGAAGTGTTCAAGTGTGGTTAAACTGGGGTTAGTGTCATGTCTGAAAACACCCTTAGTTACAGGGAATTAGATTCTGAGTGAGGGGGAAGAGGATGCAATGTCACTCATGATGAGCTAGGGAAAGCCTGATGGAAGAAGTAGGTTTTCAGGAGGGATTTGAAAGCTGGGAGGGAGCAGAGTGAATGTATCCAGGGAGGGAGTTCCAGGCATGAGGGACAGCAAGAGAGAAGGGGCAAAGACATTTAGAGGCACAGGGGGGTTGCAAGCAGGCAAGTGTGGGGGCAGAGAAGGAGCGAAGCTCCCAGGCAGGAGTGTGGTGGACTAGAAGAGCAGAGAGATATGGGGGAGCAAGGCCATGAAGAGTCCTGAAAGTGAAGACCAGGAGCTTGTGCAGAATGCGTTCACACAAAGGGAGCCAGTGTATGGTGGGTAGGAGGGGTTGAACATGGTCAAAGCGATGGGTAAGGTGGATGACTTTGGCAGCAGAGCGTTGAATGGAGATAACGGGGGCAAGATCAGAACAGGAGAGACTAGTAAGGAGGAAGTTGTAGTAGGCAAGAGATGACTAGAGCACAGACTAGGGTTTTTGCGGTAGCAACAATGACCAGAAAATGACTGTTTCTGTTCTATCCAAAATTTTGGTTCTTATTTCAGGCTTTTTTTTTTTTTATATTGAATTTTTTTCTGTTTTTTTTTTTTTTTAGTGCAAAAAACCAGAAAAAAAACCAATACAAAAAACCTGAAAAACTGAAATGAGAACTGAAATTCTTGGAGAACCAAAACTGAAGAAACCGAAAATGAAGCTGGTTCCAGAGTCGCAGCCCTAATATTTAGTAAAACCATACTACAGTATTTGCTGTTTAGAGCTGTTCTTACAGACTGTGTCTTGTCATAATAGCAGTGGTTGAAGAGCACGGCATACTCTTCATTCTCTGAATACTTAACTGAAAAAATGGTTGCTGTAAGCTTCCTAGGTTGGTAGCATCTGACTATGTCACTGTAGTTGTAGTAACGGCTGATACCCTAGAGCCGGGATTCCCCCAGCTACCCACTGGCCAAGAGTGACTCCCACTATGCCATTTGCCTATCAAACCCAGGACTTTTCATATTCACACAAGATAATTTATTTCCACAAATTAATCCCACAAGATCCCTTTGACTGTACACACAGACCACAAACCTGAGCCTCACAGAGACTTTGATATCCTAAAATTCCCACAATGTCCATACCCTTCTAGGGACCTCGGGAACAGATACCTGAACCCTGTTCGTAACACCCTCTTTCTCAAAGTCCCAGGGTTTTCACTCAGCCCCGCAGCAGGAATCTCGCTCCTCTCTGGTTCCCAAATGGAAGACAATTTTAGCCCTGCTCTGGGCTCCTTAGTCCACTCCTTCTCGTGGCCAAGCTGCTACTCATGGTTCTCCTGTTAGGCTACTTAGGCTCCTTGCTACCTTTTGGGGTTGTCAGGCTCCTCGCTGCCTCTTGGGGTTTTCTGGATCTGCTGCCTGTTTCCCTGTTACTCCTCCAGACACCCAGACACTTCCAGTTGTGCCTTACAGCTGCGCAAAGTCAGCTGCGGCACCATCTCTCTCTCCACTCAGCTCCATGGGAAGCGGGTTTAAATGTCGTGCCACCACTTGTTCCCTTAAAGGGACCAGTACAATAGTGCTGGAACAGGTTGGAACACTCTGACCCTGTTACAGTCACATATATCATATTTAGCATAGTCAGGGACCCATGTTTGTTCACTGCGATTTTCCCATTGGCGGCAATGAGGAACACACAGTGGACATGGGTTCCTGAGCATAGGGTGAAAACAGATGAGACATGGGCCCACTATGGTCACCACCTGCACGTTTGTTCCTGAAACACCAAATGTTGGCCCAAGTCTGCCCCAGAATGGGTAGATAGCTGACTGAATGCATCCCCCGGAAGATCCTGGGTGGACATCATGAGCCAATGAGAGCCAATGTGTCTGTTCAGCCTTGCCATCTGCACCGCGGGGTGGAGGCTGCAATGGATGGTAACATGGTTGTTCGCCATGATGGGGGTGAGGCAGTGGTGAGGCAGGGGTGGGACCTTCTGCCCACACATCTGTTGCACCTCCCTTACATAGGGCATGCGGGCAGCGGGACAGCTCTCTGGCCGTGGGCACGTTTGGTTGGTGTGCCCAGCCTGGAAAGTGGAGGCTGCTGTCTCCCAACCTGCCTGGGCCAGGGAGCCACCGCACCACCAGCACACCTGTTTTCACCAGTAGTCATCTTCAGAATACAACTTTAGGTAGAGCAGAAATGGTCATCCACTACTATCTGGTAACCAGCTGGATCCGTGCTATCTGCTCCTATCCAGCAATGACTAGTTAATGAGCAGTATCTGACAAATGGTGCACTGGCGTATTACGTGGTAATGCAATAGATTAGTAAATGGTTAACTGGTTAAAACGTCAAACAGAAACAGATACTATCTGTTTCTGTTTGACGTTTTAACCAGTTAGCCATTTACTGATCTATTGCATTACCACGTAATACGCCAGTGCACCATTTACTATATGACTGTTAACCATTTGCATATAATTTCTTTCAGTTTGCTCTTGCACCCTCTGGACCTGGTTTCAGACTAGTAACAGTAACATTTGATTGTGCGGTAATACGTTAATATGTTAATGGTAATATGGTTAACAGTTGTGGTATTATCCAGTTATTCAGTTTGTGGGTTAACTATTGTGATAATTGGCTAACAGCTGGATAACTGAAATTATCTGGGATGGTGAATATTAAGCAAGAACAGCAAATTTATGATTTGGTTTTACCCTACTCTCAGATAGGGAGCTATTTTTCAAGTTTATTCAGTGTTACCAGGGTAGGGGAAAAGGGTACACACACACGCACACGGCCCAGGGGTATCGAGGTCAGAGCAGGGAGCAACCGGTGGTAGAATGCCTGTCAGGATAGTGTTTGGGCTCTCACCTCTAATTAAAGAGAATGAGCCCCTATCATCATAGGGCGTTGCTGACCAAGAACCCAAGGCTGCCCCACACCCTCTCACCATGCTCAACACAACACAAAAGGGGCAAGGAGTGAGGGGGTTCACCCCCGGGGGTGCGGGGCCCCAGGAAGGGGAAAGGGAGGATGGACACGGGGCAATCACCGCCGAGGGTAAGGACACCAAGCAAGGGGGTTTAGGAAGGACACTCTCGGTTACTCAAGCTACAAGCACTCAGGGAATCACAAGGGACTCCAGGAAGGTTCACACGCACGGGCAATAGTCGGGTAGCAATCACTCTCAAGTTCCGTTCGCTCATGCTCACGCTCACTCTACAATCAGGGGCCGGTTTCTGTTAATCACCAGCGCCGTTCTCCAGGCGGCGCTGGTTCTTATTCTCTAAGCCCCGCCCCCGTGCGAGCTCGCAGCCGCTCTGAGCGGCGCCGCGGGGGCGGGGGAATCCCCACAGAACGATTCCCTGCTGGGGGTGTGGCCTCAAACTGCGCCTCCGCCACCGCTGGCGGCGATGGCTGCGGGGGAGTTCCCTGCGAGGCCGGGGCAGGCCCCGCCTGGCTGATCTCTGTTGGAGGCATGGCTACAGACCCAGGCCCTGCCTCTACTGTGTGTGGGAGCACCGGGGGAAGTCCTTCATGCCGACGTCCAGCTGGAGGCGTGTGCCCGGGGCGCGGCTCCGCCATTGCCGCCTGTGATCTTGTCGGGGGAGCTTTTTCTTTTGGTAGGCTGCTGGGCTGGTCCGGGGTTTGTGGGGGTGCCTTGGGGGCCCTGCGTTTGCCCCGCATGCCACTGACATTCAGGCATTTAGCTTGTGCCATAGCCAATCCACAAACAAACAAATGTATACATAAACATAGAGAAATAAGCATTAAAAATAATAATATCAACAGAATCGAACCATACATAAAGAAATACATTGGTTCACTTAAGAGCCAAGCGTGGATACAATTTCCTTATCACTGCCGCTTGGTGAGCATAAGCAGCCAATTTAACAATAACCTCCCTAAGGAACTATTATTTTCCATTTTAAACATATAGAATCGAGTCAGTCCCATTCTGCCCTTGATCCCTACGTTCAGTTAATTCCACTGTTAAGTCTGGTAACCTCTCTGATGCACATATGTGCACAGTGGAGTGTGATGGAGGTGGTGGCAGCTTCTGTTCATTGTCATTAAGGTGCTCTATCTTTGTTTTTGCCTGGGAGAAGCTCTGGGCCAAGGTTAGAGCTGAGCTTGCAAATCAGCTCCAAAGAGAAGGGACAGCTGGTACCCTGCAACTAGGGGAAAAGAACTGGCTGTACAAAGAGGAAGATGAGGAAAACACACAAAGAGGCTTTGCTTGAGAAAGCCAGAGGCAGAGCGCTGCACAAGCAGCCCCCAGCAGAATGCCTATGGTCTGGAAACCATTCCCATTTCTCATTATCCCCCATATGAGCATTCCCAGTCCTTGACCACTGAGGAGAGAAAGAAGCAGGGCTCTGCTTCCCCCTCCACTGTAGTGGGAATGGTCAGGTAAGTTACATCTGTTCATCCAGCTATGCCTTAGGTACAAAACGTGTCAATTCAATATATGTGAGAATTGAATGCAATCATTGGGTGAAAAAAAGCAGAAGTGATGGCCTCTCAGCAGTGGGCCAACCTGACCTGGGGTTGGAGGCCTCAGTGGACACAGTCCAGACTCGGTCAGGGCACTGAACAGACATCTGCAGCTGGGGCACCGGGAAAGGCAGGGAGCACATCACAGAATACGTGGCTGTCTGGCCCTGCCCCCATGCTGGGCCCAACACCCCGTCCCCCGTGCACCCAGCACCCCACCCCCCTCCCAAAGCATCCAATGAGGCCACCTATGGTGGCTGCCGTGACTGGCCATCACAGACTCGACCCACACTGTGTCTGCTGGCCCAGGAACAAACATAATATCCCACTGTGACCTGCTTTGGCTCAGTCGGGCAGGCCTTAGCTCGGACTGTGACTTCAGAGGTTGCCTGAGGTCAGAACCTGAGTTAGCCACTGACACAGCATGGGGCGATCCCAGGCCAACATCTAGCAGTGCCATGCACATATGTGCAGGTGAGGTCCGGGGTGCCTGACTTGCGCTAGTTGCATTTGGACACCAACTGGTTACCAAACTCCCCAGGCTAACTCACTTTACCACCAGTCTGCTGCTCCCCTGGTCCTGGTCACTGCTCCAGGCTTGTTGCTCCCTCATTCTCCCTGACCCATGTGCTGGTCAGTTGAGATGGGACTTCCCTGATCAGCTTTTTCTGAGCAGGAGGTGGAGTCAAAGGCCTCTTCCCACATAGGATCATCCCCCTAATATGTTCCCTATTCCCCAGGGTACACATATTAGGGGTGCACATGGGTCCTGGGGTCTTTCTAAGAATGGGGGACCCATTAGGGAGTGCACACAAGTAGGAAAAGGCCTCCTTGCTCTGACATTGCTCAAAAAAAGCCAAATGGGGACGTCTCCAGCTGAGCTGTGCAGTGTGCAGGCCAGAGGGGAGCAGCAAGCAAGACTGGAGGAGCAACAGCCTGGTGGTGAGGAGAGTCAGCCTGGGAAACCACAGGTGCCAGGATCAGCGTCTTGGGCGACTCCAGTAATACTAGCATTTTCAGACACTGGGTGTTTGATGCGGGGACGGGGACACTGTTGGGTGCCCGCTGGGATTGGCTGAAAATGTGGGTATTACCGGACAGCAAATGTGCTACCTGCTGCAGCTCTAGTAGTCATAATCCTAATTGATAGCTGATAAATGTTGCAGTCCCTTTTTTGCTCCCTGGGGACATAGAATTATATTTTAGTCTCAGCATGGGGTGTTGCAGGCAAAAAGTTTGGGAACCAATGTTAAATGCTCTTTTTTGTCTCTAATGTTTCAAGGTTGCTTAATGAACTAAGTAGTGTGAGAAATTTGCCACAAATGATGCTTGAAGCCTTAGATGTTACTGATGTGACTGTAGAATTGAGTACAATCACACCACTTCTATATACTCTGTTGCTAAAAGTAGAGGCTCGGCTTAGTGCCTGCTACTCAAGAACACATATTGCAGGGGTGGATATTGCATATTGCAAGAACACATATTGCAAATTGCAAAGTTCCCTCATTTCAAGAGCTGCATCCATTTACCACAATAGGGTCAAAGAGCTGCAAATTTTGCCCACTTCTGACATTGCATTCCATACATTTTCCTCTTCACAGAATCTACCCTCTGCTTTCAGAATGAGGACATCGGTATAAAGCCCACTACAGAGCATATCAGGCTAGTGTTATATTTTAGACTGCAAACTAGAGAATGGTTTCTGCTGGCTTTTTTTTCTTCAAATTAATATAATTCTTTCAAATCTTTTTTCTCAACAGTTAGCTGTGCCATCTGATGGGCACAGTGCCATCATGCCTGCAGCATCTGCCCGTATCACACAAAGCTATGTCTCTTGTTGTACCGCTCCTTTTCAGTAGAAATGGGAGGGTGAGGAGAAAAGGGATAATATGAGTGCCACTTAGTGAGGTGCTTGTCCCTGACCTGCTACTCCCTGGCTCACTGGCGTCCTCGCCTCTCCCAGTGCGCTGCCCACACTATGCTATGCGCTGCACAGATATTTCTATCATGCTACTGCACGGTTATTTTCCAACTCGTTTCTCAGAACAGATGCTCCCATGAGTGCCCCCTCCTTTCTCTGCTGACACATTTTCTATACAAACAGCAGATTGCATTGCTACAGTCCTTCTGATCCGGGGAGAGAATAAAAATCAATACCAATGATGTTGTTTTTCTTTTCAGGCTGTTTTGTGATGGTGCACATAGTTCTTGGCTTCCCGGTGCCCTTTCCCCCGTCACCGCTAACAGCAATTTTGGAAGATATTTTCTCTTGACCTGATTGCATTTCCTTCTGAGGCCCTTAATTTCATGGTCTGTGTAATAATTGGGCCGCCCACCAATCATAGTTTAAAATCTGCACGCTGTTTAAGGCACCACCTAGTGGTAGTTGGTTTTGTTTCTTTAATTACAGCTAGTGGCATACGTTTAGCAATATGCATTCTGGGACTTCTTGTGAAGGGAGAAGCAACAATATAATAAAACTTCATTTCCTGCCATCTGTCTCCTGCATGTCCCTTTACAGTCCAACTACATCTCAACTTATATTTGAATCCAAATGCTAGTGTTGGCAGCGATGGCCAGTTATGGCAAGAAATCCCTTGATGATGAGTGGTAATATCAGAAGGCATTGGCATATGGCACAAATACACCAGAGAGGGTGAGCCCTGATTTATTTTTATATTTTTTTCTAATTTATTGCAGGCCTACGTGCAGGGAGGGAAAAACACAGAGAATACAGGTCCCTGTCTATATGATTGCCTAACACTGGGACTGAGTTAAAAGAATGAATTACCATGCTTTTGTGTCAATAATAGTATCTGTTCAGCTTCAAACATATGTGACTTTTCATTGCCATGGAGAAGGTAGGGGAGCTTTTATTGTATAAACTCCTCAAGCACTAATATAAACTCTTTCCTTTCCATTACCCTTTTTCTTTTCCTTCTTTCTCCCTTTCCCTGTTCCATCTCTCTTCTCTCTGGCAATTCTCTCCTGTCACCCCTCTCAACCTCCTACACTGCTGTTCTTTGGATCAGTGATTTCATATCCAGTCTTGGAACAAGATGGGTTCCAAATACAACCTATTTGGTCTATGATGAATATGTTTGTATGGTCTAATTGTCAGTGCCATTGTGTAACTGTTTAGAGAGGAGACGAAAACTGAAATTATGTTTTAAATTAAATCACTGGTTCACTGTTGAAATTCCCAGTTCATCACAACCAAACACTCTGTAAACTTTAAATCTCTTCTATAGGAAAATTCGCACAGAGAAGGACTGTAAAGCCCTATCCTGTACAGAGATGAACAGGACTTGCCTGGTGCTCAGATCTTACTGGAATCAGGTTAGGGGATTCACAGGATTGGGCCCTAGAAAATCAGGTTCTCATTTCTGTCTCTGTGTCCCTTCACCATGACACCACGTATACTAGTGAACCCTTGGCAATAATGAACCTGCTGGCTGCCTCCCTGGCTAATTGTCTTTTTGCCATTATGAATGCATCACTATGAAATGCTTAGATTCCAAATGGTCCTCTATCGAGTGTAATGTATTTTGTGCATATCCAAGCTGCCTGTTTTCTTCTGATAAGTTCTCTCAGGCAGTGACATTTTATTTCCTTTCCATTGTTGCTAAGATCTACTCCTTGCAAACTGCAATATAAGTAGCCCCATTGGCTTAACATATGATATTCCACTGGAGTTTCATTGGTATGTGCTTTTAATCTCCACTGATGTTAATAGGAACTATGTGTGTGGCTCCTGAAGGGTGGTTATATTTTCCAGTGATACAACATGCTGCTGTTCAATAATTAGGGATGGGCGAATGCGGTTCAGAGGTTCGGAGTTCGGCCTGTTCGGATGACTGAACCTGAACTGAGTGAACCAAACTCGATTTCGAATGCCGAAACGACCGAACAGTTTGGTCAGTTCGGATCGCGTTTGATTGAGTTTGGGTTGCAAAAACGTGTCACAGGAAGGCAAAACGTGACAAGGAGGAGTAGTCAGCTGAGGTGCAGACTTCCAGGCACCAGGGTTGGAGACACTTCGAGTAGCAGCCAGCCTGCCCAATCACCACCATTTTCGTCTCAGACCACTGGCTTCGCAGTCTGCGATTGGCCATGGGCTAGACTGCACGGAGCCAATGGGGCTTGCGGTGAGGCGGGAGCAGCAAGAAACAAAACTCATTGGCCTCCCCCCTTCCCAACACCTTCTGAGCTAGTCACTGTTCCTGACAGCAGGAGTTTCAGAAGGCTCCCTCTCCCAGCAGTTCCCAGCTCCCCAATCCATTGCCATCCTCCTCCTATTTCACCCATCCAACCCATTTACCTCCATATTATCATTTATTTAGATTATATTAGATAGATTTAGGTGTTATTTTTTGTTTTTACCCCTCCCTGTGTTCCCTGTGTTCAATGTTCCTTCCTCCCTCTCTCCCCCCTCCATTGAATCCTTTCCCTCTCCCTCTATATATATTCCATCCCTGATTCCTTCCCCTGTTTTTTGATTCATTGTGAGTAGCATTAGATTGATTTAGGTTTCATTTCAGTTTTGTACCCCTCTCTGTGTTCTTTGTGTCCCCCCCGCCCATCCCATATATAGATAGATAGATATTAGATTAGAGATAGTAGAGTTGTAGGAGTTAGCTGAGATAGAGATAGTGTTTAGAGATTTCTTTAGTGTTTGTAGGAGTAGACCTTTGTACTTATTAGATAGATAATCCATTTAGTTGATAGCACCTAGAATAGTTATAGCAGTTTGATTTAATATCTATCTATCTGTATATATATATATATAATATTAGATTAAAAATGTAAATAAACATTTATTAAAAAAATTAAAAAGAACAATATAAAAACATTATTTTTGAGGGAGAAAAGGAGAGGCTGGGCTGTTGCTCGTAGGGGAGGCAACGGAGCACGTGCCAGAGGCAGAAGGGGCCATGCCAGGGGAGTGGCAACAGCAGTAGCCCGAGTACATCACCACGCCCCAAACTCCACAGGCCTGCTTTAGGGCAACAGGCTTCAGCAGCTCAGCATCACCTCCTGGCAGTGCCCTCCTCCACTGCCACACAGGGCAGTGGAAGGCCCGCAGGACGTGAAGCTGCGCCTGTCTCTGCTGCTGGTGGTGCTGGAGCAGGTGCTGGAGCTGCTTGTGATGTTCCTACAGGGCCATCACAAGCAGTCCCAATGTCCCCCACTGTCGAGGTGATTCCCAGCAGTCCAGAGCTGGTGGATCCCACCCTGGTTGCTAAAGGCAGGGCCCGATCCCCAGGCAATGTCAGTAGGGAGAAGAATAGCAGCAGCAACAGCAGCACTAGGGGCTATAAAGGGGGGCACAGGGAGAGTGCCAGCAGCATGGCGGGCACGGGCAGTCTAGCCTCAGGGTCCCAGTACTCCCCTTATGAGAGGTGCAGTGCACTTTGTGGATTAAGGTGGTCAAGCGTGGGCAGGTGCTCACCAACCTTGGGACAACTGCAATGGCGAGGCACCTCAAGGCATGCCACAGTGCTCTGATGCTAAGCTGGAAGGCAGGGGAAGTGGATGCCAGCAGGTTCCCGACTGCAGCTGTGGCCAGTGGCCCGGCTCCTTCAGCAGGCAAGCATCCCGCACCAACTGCTACTGCCTCTAGCAGCAGGATCAGTATGGGGGAAGAACAGCAGCAGGAGCCTCACCAACAGCGTCAGTCCACCATGGAGGAGCTGGGGTGGGGGCAGCTGCCAAGGCCATTGGGTGCTGGAGGGTGGCATGGCTTCTTTCAGGAGAAAGCCAAGCACCTGTTGGCCGAGATGATTGCGCTCGATGGGCAGCCCTTCTCTATTGTAGAGGACAAGGGCTTCCAGTGGCTGATTGGATTCCTGGGACCCCAGTTTGAGCTGCCTTCCCACTCCACCCTGAGTTGGACTGTGGTGCCACAGGTCTACAGGGCTTTGAAGGAGCAGGTGAGGGAGCAGCTGGCAGGGGCTGGGGGGGCCACGGTCCACTTCACCACCGACCTGTGGTTCTCCAGGAACGCCCAGCACGCCTACCTGGCAGTGACTGCACCCTGGTGGCAGGACCCAGAGGCAGCGCTTGGCAGTGGCAGGAGGGGTCCTGAAGCAGGGTATAGGTGGGCCCTGCTTCAGGCACAAGTAATGGACAGCTTCCACACCACTAGGAACCTCGAGGCAGCCCTGGCTACCATACTAAAGGCATCCCTTGCACTGCACACACCCTCTATCTTGTGGTCAAGGATGCTCTGGGCTTGGGGGATAAGGGAATTGGGAAAGGCACCCTTAGCTCTCTGGTCGACCAGGGGAGGAAGCTGGAGGGGTTCTTCAATAGGAGCGTGAAGGGCTGAGAGCTCCTCTGGGAGAAGCAGGCCGAACAAGGGTCCTCAGTGCACCAGCTCATCCAGAATGTCTCCACCAGGTGGAATTCCACCTTCCTGATAGGGATGGGTGAAAATGGTTTGGATGTTCGCAGTTCGGACTGAACTCGACCAGTTAAGTTGACTGAATTGAACTTTCAAACTGAACTCGATTTTTGAACCCAACCGAATTTCCGAACTCGGTTCTGTTCGCCCATCCCTAAAAGATAATATTCCATTTAGTTCAATGGGGTTTGAATTTCCTAACTTTGTTTGGAAGTTTGGACTGAACTCGAATAGTTCGGTTGACCGAACCAAACTTCCAAACCAAATCGAATTTCCGAACTCAGTTCTGTTCGCCCATCCCTACTTCCTGATGCTTGAGCAGTTTCTTGAGCAGAAAGCCATCCTGCATCAGGTGGAACTGGAGACAGACATCGAGGCACCTCCAGGGTACAACAGGGAGGAATGGGAGAGTCTCGCTCATACGGTCTTCGTCCTGAGACCATTCCTGGCCATGACGGAGACCGTGAGCAGCTCCACTGCCACCCTCAGCCATGTGACCCTGCCGGTTCATAGTCTCCAGAGGAGCCTGGACTAGATTTTTGAGGAGCGGGATTGTGGACCTTCAAGCAGGAAGATGTCCAATGAGGCGCTTGACCTGGCACGGAAGCTGAAGGCAGGACTGAGGGCATGCTTTGATGAGCTCCTGTGCTGGGAGGAATATGTCCTGGCAACCATGCTGGAACCCAGGATCAAGGGCAGCATGGCACGTGAGACAGTGGTCTATAGCTTCCAGAAGGGTACGCTGGTGCTGAAGGTCTGACAGGCAGAGTGGGCCATGCAGCAGCATGCCCCTGGGGATGGTGGGAGTGGGAGCAGTGACCCCTTCCAGCTATCTGGGTCTATCCATGCCCCCAGCCCTAGCGGTAGCAGCAGCACCAGCAGGATGAGCAGCAGCAGCAGGACCCCTACTGCCAGGAGTTCCTCCTGTGTGCAGGCCACTCTGGGGAGCATGGGGCCCAGCACAAAAGGGCAAGCAGTGTGGCTGAGGGCAGTGGGGCAGGTGGTGCCCACCCAGAGCTACCAGAGGGGCTATGATGGCACCTCTGCAGCACTGGAGACCTACCTGGAGGAGGAGCCATACATTGATCCCAGCAGCGATCCCTTGGCCTACTGGACCAGCAAGGTCAATGTGTGGCCGGCCCTGTCAAAAGTGGCCAAGGGTATCCTGTCCTACCTACTAACCAGTGTCCCCAGTGAGTGGGTGTTATCTGTGGTGGGGGATATTTGCTCCATGCACCGCCTGAAACTGGGGCCCAAATTGGTGGAGCAGTTGTTGTTCCTAAAGGTGAACCTTCCGCTGCTGGGATTCCCCGAGCTGCCCGTGGACAAGGAGTGATGGTATAGTGGCACACGCCATCCCATGCCAGGGACAGTCAGGACGGGGCTCCTCCTCCTCCTCAATCTGGGCTCGGGCTACTGATCCTATGCTGCTGAGATGCTGTCCCTCCCTCCCAATGCCTGTCACCTATCCTGCCTCTCTCTCTCTCCCTCTCTCTCTCTATCTCCCTCTCTCTCATACTAGACGACCTCGGCCACCTTATCTGACTGACCTCATGATGGAGGGTGGCATTGGGAAACAAACTGTAAGCCTGCGAGCCGTCCTATGGCTACACGATCTCGGCCTGCCTATGTGACACTTACTGGCTCTCACTGTCTTGCTCTGCACAGTCTTTGCTAGCCTATCTGAGTGCCCTGCTGCCAATGTCCCCACCTGCCTGCCCTACTGCCTGTCATGCCACACTGCCTGTCTTCCCGTCCAGCTTGCCGCCAAGCTACAAGCATTCCTCAGTCCGCTTTCCTGCCTCCTATGCCAATGTGCCTGCCTGCCCACCCAGGTTTCCTAGCTCAAAGCCTGCCCACCCAGGTTGCAAAGCTCAAACCCTGCCTCAGTCCACTTGACTGCTGCTCATGCCACACCACCTGACTGCCTGCCCCGGCAACCAATGTCTGCTGCTGTCGGTGCCAATGGCCCCCAGGCCTATATGCTGTCTGTGCCAAGGGTTCTGTACCCTAGAAATCAATGTCTGCTGGTGCCAATGGCCCCCAGACCAGGCCTATATGCCATCTGTGCCAAGGGCTCTGTACCATGGCAACCAATGTCTGCTGGTGCCAATGGCCCCCAGGCCTATATGCCATCTGTGCCAAGGGTTCTGTACTCTGACAACCAATGTCTCCTGGTTCCAATGGCCCCCAGGCCAGGCCTATATGTCGTCTGTGCCAAAGGTTCTGTACCCTGGCAACCAATGTTTGCTGTTTCCAATGGCCCCCAGGTCAGGACTATATGCTGTCTGTGCCAAAGGTTCTGTACCCTGGCAACCCACTTTCTGCTTCTGCTAGTGCCAATGGTCCCCAGGCCAGACTTATATGCCATCTGTACCAAGGGTTCTGTACCCTGGCAACCAAAGTCTGCTGGTGCCAATGGCCCCCAGGCCTATATGCTGTCTGTGCCAGCCAAGGGGTCTGTACCTGGGAAAGTCAATGGCTGATGCTGCTCCCAATCATGCCATGCAGTCTGTCTGCCTGCCCAGGCTGCCAAGCTCAAAACCTGCCTGATTGCTGCTCATGCCACGCTGCCTGCGTGCCCACCCAGGTTGCCATTGCCAGCTCAAAGTTTGCCTCAACCCACCTGCCTGCCTGCCTCTCATGCCAAGCTGCCTGTGATTGCCTGCCTGCCCACCCAGGTTGCCATTGCCAGTTCAAAGCTTGCCTCAGCCTGCCTGCTTGCCTGCCTCTCATGCCAAGCTGCCGTGATTGCCTTCCTGCCTGCCCAGGTTGCCATTGCCAGCTCAAAGCTTGCTCCAGTCCGCCTGCCTGCCTGCCTCTCATGCCATGCTGCCATGACTGCCTGCCTGCCCGCCCAGGTTGCCATTGCCAGCTCAAAGCTTGCCTCAGTCTGCCTGCCTGCCTACCTCTCATGCCAAGCTGCCGTGACTGCCTGCCTGCCTGCCCGCCCAGGTTGCCAAGCTCAAATCCTGCCTGAATGCCGCTCATGCCACGCTGCCTGCCTGCCCTGGCAACCCATGTTTTCTGCTGCCAAAGGGCCCCACCCACCAGGCCTATATTCTGTCTGTGTAAAGGGTTCTGTACCCTGGCAACCTGCTGCTGCCAAAGGCCACCCACCGGGCCCATAAAAATGCTATCTGTGCAAAGGGTTCTCTACCCTTGCAACCAGCAATCCACTGTCTAACCACCAGCACCCACCGCCCGCTGCCAAGGAGCCTGTCTCTTTCTCTCTGGTGCACCCACACAGACACAAGCCCCGCCCTTCCTGGGGGGCTGTCTGCAAGTTGAGACCCCGCTGGGTCAATGTACCTTACCTACACTACATGTGGTGCCAGGTGCTTCTGGTAGGGATCGACAAGCTGTATGAGATTCTGTGTCTGCCTGCCTGCCTGTGTGCGTTCCTGTACCTACTGCTACCACCTATTGCTTGATTGAATGAAGTGTGCCCAACCATGCGCTAATTCTAGCGACATAATTATCATTAAACTTACATAGGCTGTCATTCCATTGTACCTGAATCAGTCATGCCTGCCCATCCCAGGAACCATCAATGAGATTCTGGGACCATCATTCCAGTCACTGGGGNGACCCCTTCCAGCTATCTGGGTCTATCCATGCCCCCAGCCCTAGCGGTAGCAGCAGCACCAGCAGGATGAGCAGCAGCAGCAGGACCCCTACTGCCAGGAGTTCCTCCTGTGTGCAGGCCACTCTGGGGAGCATGGGGCCCAGCACAAAAGGGCAAGCAGTGTGGCTGAGGGCAGTGGGGCAGGTGGTGCCCACCCAGAGCTACCAGAGGGGCTATGATGGCACCTCTGCAGCACTGGAGACCTACCTGGAGGAGGAGCCATACATTGATCCCAGCAGCGATCCCTTGGCCTACTGGACCAGCAAGGTCAATGTGTGGCCGGCCCTGTCAAAAGTGGCCAAGGGTATCCTGTCCTACCTACTAACCAGTGTCCCCAGTGAGTGGGTGTTATCTGTGGTGGGGGATATTTGCTCCATGCACCGCCTGAAACTGGGGCCCAAATTGGTGGAGCAGTTGTTGTTCCTAAAGGTGAACCTTCCGCTGCTGGGATTCCCCGAGCTGCCCGTGGACAAGGAGTGATGGTATAGTGGCACACGCCATCCCATGCCAGGGACAGTCAGGACGGGGCTCCTCCTCCTCCTCAATCTGGGCTCGGGCTACTGATCCTATGCTGCTGAGATGCTGTCCCTCCCTCCCAATGCCTGTCACCTATCCTGCCTCTCTCTCTCTCCCTCTCTCTCTCTATCTCCCTCTCTCTCATACTAGACGACCTCGGCCACCTTATCTGACTGACCTCATGATGGAGGGTGGCATTGGGAAACAAACTGTAAGCCTGCGAGCCGTCCTATGGCTACACGATCTCGGCCTGCCTATGTGACACTTACTGGCTCTCACTGTCTTGCTCTGCACAGTCTTTGCTAGCCTATCTGAGTGCCCTGCTGCCAATGTCCCCACCTGCCTGCCCTACTGCCTGTCATGCCACACTGCCTGTCTTCCCGTCCAGCTTGCCGCCAAGCTACAAGCATTCCTCAGTCCGCTTTCCTGCCTCCTATGCCAATGTGCCTGCCTGCCCACCCAGGTTTCCTAGCTCAAAGCCTGCCCACCCAGGTTGCAAAGCTCAAACCCTGCCTCAGTCTACTTGACTGCTGCTCATGCCACACCACCTGACTGCCTGCCCCGGCAACCAATGTCTGCTGCTGTCGGTGCCAATGGCCCCCAGGCCTATATGCTGTCTGTGCCAAGGGTTCTGTACCCTAGAAATCAATGTCTGCTGGTGCCAATGGCCCCCAGACCAGGCCTATATGCCATCTGTGCCAAGGGCTCTGTACCATGGCAACCAATGTCTGCTGGTGCCAATGGCCCCCAGGCCTATATGCCATCTGTGCCAAGGGTTCTGTACTCTGACAACCAATGTCTCCTGGTTCCAATGGCCCCCAGGCCAGGCCTATATGTCGTCTGTGCCAAAGGTTCTGTACCCTGGCAACCAATGTTTGCTGTTTCAAATGGCCCCCAGGTCAGGACTATATGCTGTCTGTGCCAAAGGTTCTGTACCCTGGCAACCCACTTTCTGCTTCTGCTAGTGCCAATGGTCCCCAGGCCAGACTTATATGCCATCTGTACCAAGGGTTCTGTACCCTGGCAACCAAAGTCTGCTGGTGCCAATGGCCCCCAGGCCTATATGCTGTCTGTGCCAGCCAAGGGGTCTGTACCTGGGAAAGTCAATGGCTGATGCTGCTCCCAATCATGCCATGCAGTCTGTCTGCCTGCCCAGGCTGCCAAGCTCAAAACCTGCCTGATTGCTGCTCATGCCACGCTGCCTGCGTGCCCACCCAGGTTGCCATTGCCAGCTCAAAGTTTGCCTCAACCCACCTGCCTGCCTGCCTGCCTCTCATGCCAAGCTGCCTGTGATTGCCTGCCTGCCCACCCAGGTTGCCATTGCCAGTTCAAAGCTTGCCTCAGCCTGCCTGCTTGCCTGCCTCTCATGCCAAGCTGCCGTGATTGCCTTCCTGCCTGCCCAGGTTGCCATTGCCAGCTCAAAGCTTGCTCCAGTCCGCCTGCCTGCCTGCCTCTCATGCCATGCTGCCATGACTGCCTGCCTGCCCGCCCAGGTTGCCATTGCCAGCTCAAAGCTTGCCTCAGTCTGCCTGCCTGCCTACCTCTCATGCCAAGCTGCCGTGACTGCCTGCCTGCCTGCCCGCCCAGGTTGCCAAGCTCAAATCCTGCCTGAATGCCGCTCATGCCACGCTGCCTGCCTGCCCCGGCAACCCATGTTTGCTTCTGCCAAAGGCCCCCCCTCCCCCAGGCCTATATGCTGCAGGGTTCTGTACCCTGGCAACCTGCTGCTACCAAAGGCCTCCACCCACCGGGCCCATAAAAATGTTGTCTGTGCAAAGGGTTCTGTACCCTGGCAACCAGCAATCCACTGTCTAACCACCAGCACCCACCGCACACGCACACAGACACAAGTCCTGCCCCTCCTGGGGGGCTGTCTGCAAGTTGAGACCCTGCTGCTGCATGGCACATCTTTGGGTTAATACCTAATAGGTACGCTACATGTGGAGCCAGCCAGATGCTGCTGGTAGGGATCGACAAGCTGTATGAGATTCTGCCACCTGCCTTCCAGAACTTCAGCACATAGGGATAAAAGATTGGA
>QEPC01010260.1:3408284-3424810 GCA_003113815.1 Sphenodon punctatus
GGATAGCAATGAGATAGCAGGGCCTGGATCAGTAGCAAAAGAGAGGTACAGCTGAGTATCATCAGCATACTGGTGACACCGCACCCCGAACCCTCTTACCACCTCCCCCAAGGGCTGCATATAGATGTTAAACAACAGCGGAGACGAAATCGAACCCTGCGGAATGCCACACGATAAAGCGCGGTGGCGCGATGTCTCCTCCCCCAACACTACCCGTTGGCTCCTCCCCGAGAGGAAGGAACGGAACCATTCAAGAACAGTCTCGTCCAAACCCCCCAGGTCCCTCAATCGCCTCAGCAGCAGCCCATAAATACAATATCATGCATTTATGATGATGCCTCTAGTCCTCCCTCCTTGGGGTGGTAGGGATGGCAACAGGAGATGTGACCCTGGCTGGCACGTGCAAATCCTGCCCTCCTTGGGATGCTAGGGGATGCTAGGGATTGCAACTAGAAAGTCCTTGGCTGGCACGTGCAAATCCTGCTCTCCTTGGGGTGCTAGTAGCGATGGCAACTTGAAGTACCCTTGCTGGCATGTGCAAATTCTGCCCTCCTTGGGGTGCTAGGGGATGCTAGGGATTGCAACTAGGAAGGCCCTGACAGGCACGTGCAAATCCTGCCCTTATTTGGGGCGGCGTAGGGAATGGAATGGCAACTGGAGTGTGGAGACCCTTGCTAGCCTGGCATATGTTTGGGTGCGGGTGCTGCTCGTGCTCATGCCTGACTGCTGAAAGAGCCCCACACACTACAGTACCCTCTGTCTCTGTGGCAGACATCTGCTGCTACCTGTGGATGCCCACTGTTTGTGCCTGACTGATGCCCACCACCCATGCACTCACCCGCATGCCAGTGAGCTCGCTCTAACAGATAGAGCCTTTCTTGTCCTCAAAGTAAAAAAAAAGTTTACAAACCTGGCAGCACTTCCTGTTCCTACCGCTTGCTTCTCATCCAAGGAGCTGACCACCACCACCAAAAGTGACCTTCTCCTCCGAGAGCACCACGTTGAACCCCAGCCGTGGCATCAGTACAACAGCCTTCTTCATTTATTTTTTTTAAACACGCAGCCAACCAAAACACACAGTCAGTCACCCACCACACACCAACACTCACTAACCAGCCAAACAACACAGCCAAACAACACAGCCAAACCAAACGCAAACAGCCAAAACACACAAATCGAACAGCCACCCAGCCAAACACGCACTCTCTTGTCACATAGCTCTGCACGCATTCGAATCTCCAGTTTCCGGAGTGATCACGCGCTCTCACGATACTTTTTCCGAACGCCCGAACCAAACTGAACATGACCGAACCGAATGGCTGAACCCGAACTCTGCGAACAACCCAAATGCCTGAACCGAACGCCCGAACCGAACAGCCGAACCCGAACCACAACCTGTTTGCACATCCCTATCAATAATAACCTTGAACTGAACCTCCACTGTAATCTGGTATTATGAAGTGTTGATTCCAGGTGATTCCATGTGGAGGGCTTCTATAGGGACTACACAGAAAATATCATAGTTTAGGGTGTTGATTCCTGAACTTTTCAACAGACCCTATCTTGCCTCATGTTATGGTCTTTTAAAGGGGGGGAGGGTGTAAGCAATTTTGTCTGCTGGTGGAAACTGATGCCTTCACCACTTTTCTTAAAGAAACATTCTGGTGACTCTCCTCTGCATCCCATCCAGCAATGAAAGGAACAAGAAGGAATTATCACTAGAGTATAACTGGGGCTAAATGACTCACTCACCTATGAAAGTGAAAGAAATGGCTGTATTTTGGAACTGTGGAAACTTATTTATTGAACGATCAGAAGTGCAATTTTTATTCAGCTCAGATTCCAAGACATCAAAAGTTTCTACCAGAAGTTGGCAAATAATTTATTGGTTGGATTTCACCTCTCTTTTCCCCGATTAGTTATTTATGCACAAACTACAAAATTCTCAAGGGCATTTATTATTTGAAATTATTTGAAATCCCATCAGCTAAATTGTCCTCATATTGCCCCCACATTCTTTTCACCTGTCTCTCCAGCTTATTACATGTTTTCCAAACCCTAGATTGGAATTTCTCTAGGATAGAGGGTTTGATCATTGCTATGTATTGGCAGAATGCCAAGTGGCATGGGGGCCATGATCTTTGTCCCTAGATCAGGGGCAGTCAAGAGAGATCGTGATCTACTGGTAGATCACAAGCTGGCCTCCATTAGGTCATGGTGTGGGTAGAGGGACCAGCCTCTCAGAGATTGCCCCAGGGGTGGGGCCAGGTTAGGAGAGTGCCTTCAGTGCAGCAGGGAAGGCACTCTCTAAAGGAGAGTGCTCCTTTCCATTCCTGAGAGCAGATGTTGAGGCACCCTAGAGCTGGAAGCTAGTGGGAGAAGTCTCGGTCTAGAGCACCAGAGCCAGCAACAGGAGAAGTTCTGTTAGATTTTCTCAGGTTAATGCATGGATCAAGTGTATTCTAGCCAGGCTTGCCCTAGATCCTATTTCAGTAGAAGAAGAAAATAATCCTAATTTCTTTAGTAAAAAAAGTTCTTGGTGTGAAGATTAGTTCATGAAGAGTTGATCAGTGTTAGTAAATGAGATCAGCACTATTTTAGCCTCTTGCTGGTGATGGATGCAGTAAAAGATCCCGAACAGAACAGAGAATAATTAACTTGCATGCTTTTCTTTCTAATCAATGACTGGATGATTTAAGTAACCTGGTAACAATGGATGTCTTTAGATAGACCGACAGCCCTGCCCTGGGAGTGGCTAGCCCTGCATCCCCTGCATACAGCTCTGTCTGCATTGGGTTTATATGGACCTGAAGGCTGCTGAGGCCCAAGGTCCACCATCTCTACATGGTGCCTCTTTCCCACACACCATAGAGACAAGGGTGGATCGGCTGCCACTCTGGGCTGCTATCTGCATCTCTATAGTGTTGCCCAGCGCAACCCCAGACTCGGATTGGAGCTGTAGTGGCCATCTGTTAGGGGTGTGCATGTCATTTTCGTTATTACAATACAGATAGTGAAAATTGTTGCTTTCATTGTCATTATTACAATAATGAAAACGACAAATAATAATAATAATAAAAATAGAAAGAAAAACAACTTTTTGTTTTTGAAATACAGAGAAAAAACTGAAAAACATATTTCTGGCTATACCTTTTTTATTCTAATTCAATTGTGATGAAACTTGGAGAGATTGTACCCCCAATGAAGGGCACCATGTGTACCATGTTTTGAAAAGATTAGGTAAAGGGAACAAATTTCAGAAGCAATTGAACTGTGATTTGAAGAAAAGTGCCACTCACATTCATGGCTACAACTTCTTTATCTTCCAACCAATTTTCACGAAACCTGTGAATGTTATGTCCATCCACAAGCTTAACACTCCTTCCAATTTTTGGAAAGATTGGATAAAAGGTCCTCATGGTATGAGACATTAATTTTAAAATACATTTCCAGCTGTAACATTTTTGTATTCCAACCTGTTTACAAGACATTTGGCAGGAATATATCCCATACCTTCCCTGTCATCTCTTCCAAACTACAGAACAATTTGATAAAAGAACCCAATTTTATAAGCAATTGAAGGTGTCCCCTTGAAGACCATTATTCAGATAAATAGCAGCACATGCAGTGCCAGTCAAAGGCATGCACCTGGCATGGCAGGGGGAGGGAGGCTGTAGGAGGGAGGATGTGGAGCAACCCAAAATACTGAAATACACATTCACTGGCCAATTACTGCATGCTTCCTGCTTTACAGGACCAAATTGGTAGTGGCTTTGAAGTGGGCATAGGGGGCGGCACTCAGGCAGGCATAGAAGGGACATAACTGGGACTTTCGGGATAGCATCCCCAAAATCAGGAGACATAGTTACACATCCAGGCTGGCCAATTATCATCACAATCACATCCTGTAGCACTGTGACAGAGGACATAAGAGAATCTCCATTGGCTGTTTCCTAAACAGATGCTTCCGACTTCCCAGTAACAAGTGGGGGAGAGATGTGGTGATGGTCACAGTACATAATGAGAATAGTTAGTTGACATTTCTGCTGGCCAATTGGCATCACAAACCGATTTTATACCACAGTGACATGTAAGAGAATCCCTAGCATAGGCTCCTTCTCTTCATATGCTGTACAGACATATAAAATTGGGACCCATTATCACATCTTTATGATATTTGGTAGAAAAGATCATGAACATAAGATATATACTCCTGCCAAATTTCATGTATACTGGTTGTACTACAAAGATGTTACAGTCAGACATACATTTATAAGTTAATTGCTTATACCATGAGGACCCCTTATCCAATCCTTCTGAAAGCTGGCGGAGGTATTAATCATGTGGATGGGTATAAACTAACCAAGTGTCATGTACATTAAATGTGAGGCAAAGATATTACAACTAAGAATGTATATGAAGATTTTTGCAAACTAATATAATTCAACTGCTTATAAAATTGGATTCCTTTATCCATTCATTTTGGAATTTCGTACACTTAATGCCTTACATTTGAGATATAATCACTCCAGGTTTCAGACAAATACAATGAAAAACAAAAACGTTACAGCCAGAAATGTGTTTTCCATTGAAACCAATGGAAAATGAAAACAAAAGTAAAAATGAAATAGAAAAATTGATATTTATGAAAACGAAAATGACAGATTTAAATATCAAAAATGAAAAAGAATTTTAAAAAACGACATGAGCCCCTGGAGCACACCTCTACCATCTGTGAGCAGACAAACCACAGCTCTACCTCTGACCGGTGCCCCAGGTTTAAGCAGTCTGCTCTGCTGGTGGTGTTCCGGGGATGGTTCCAGAGCACTTCTAGTGAGGCTGGAGCAGTCAGCACTGTCTGATCCATTTCTGTTCTGCTTGCACATCTAGTAGCCCACCTTGGGCCTACGCCGGAGCATTAGGTACTTTGCTCTATACTGTGCCCAAGAAAACCTGACCAATAACCATTCTAAAGCCAAGGTGCTAGTGGTTGGCCATAAGTGGCAACAATTCAGTTGGCAGGTGAATAATCTTCCACTTGAACAAGTCCGAACCTTCACTGGAGGATGGGTGGCTCACGTTAATGCAACCACACTTCAGGCTCAAAAGACCTCAGGCTCATTAATTAATTTTTACCATATGCAGGGAGGGAGATTGGTGACCCCTGCTCATCGCCTTTTCAAGGCAAAAGTGCTCTCACAATTTTTATATGCAGTAGCAATGGGGCCTTGCTGTGTTAGACAGGTTGGAAGGGATCCAGAACTCTTATTTGAGGGCAATCCTGGGGGTCCCTAGGTGTGTCCCCCAGGTTGCCCTGAGGGCTGAAAATGCAATGAGAAAAATTAGGTCTCAAGCGTTAGTGGCCATTTTAAAGCTTTGGCTGAAGGTGGCTTTATTCCCTCCCGATCCATTTGCATGGTATAAACAATGAAGATAGCTGGTTCCGTGATGTACGAATCGAGCTGTCTAAATTGGGCCTGTCAGGAGAGCAGCTAATAGCTGTGGGCTCAAAAGGGGCCGTTAGGCTTATAAAGCAGAGGATTGGAGACCAAGAAATCCAGCCGGAAAATTCAGCATTGTCTGTGTAGAAGGTAGTGCCGGGCTATGCCTTTACAGCCTCCCCAGTTTTTCCTGCTCAATATTTAACAAATTGGTCATCCTGGGCATTTAGAAGGGCATTCACCTTAATGCGCTTAAATGTGTTTCCCTCCGCCATTTTGGAAAGCAGATATAGTAATATTCATAAAGAGTATTTATTTTGTGACCTAAGGGCCCCTGAAACAGTTAACCATATAATTTTGGGTTGCCCAGCTTACGACCAGCTGAGGGAGAGGTATATTAGGACCTTTATTGATAATCTACCTGTTGGGGTTTCTGATGATACTAAATTGCAGATTTTGTTGGGCAGGGGGGACTCAGTTTGCTCTAGGGCTGTGGCAGCTTTATGGTTTTGCATAATGTTGTATAAACAAAGGGCGGGAATTTCTACTGACCATTGACCGGCTTATTGACAAGCCCTGTTTGTCCGTTTGCTGTTTACACCTTTGTATGGTGAATTATGACTTTTGACATTGTATTTTGATTTATTTACTATATGTTTTGTGTTGTTTTCTTTTTGTATATTGCTATGGCCTATGGCCAACAATAAAAATGTTTACCTACCTAGTAGCCCACCTTTATATGGATTGATATGGTGTGGGGTGGAGCAGAGATATGGGTGCTGTCTGTGTAAAAGCACCCAATGTCCTAAATTTCAAACTGCATGCTAAAGTGCAAAACATCACCAAAAATGTCACCGTCATTGGTTAAAGTTTGAAAATTGCTTATTTTAACATTCTACCATTCTGAATTAAAATTTAAACTTCACAAGGCGAACAAGTTGTCGACGCACCCCCAATTAGCACTCGGAGACAGTGGTTGGGTTGTAAAATGGCCACACTTCTATTATTCAATTAAGGCCGATAGGTAAATTGCACAGAAATTCGGATCCACCAAGCTAGCTCTAACTTACCTTGTTAACTCATACCTGATCAGGATGTGCCTTCCTTAATCAGGTCACCAAATTAACCTGCCCCCCTTCGACAACACTCAGGCTCTGGCTGAACAAGGGGGGGCAAACAAGCTCCAACTTTGGGCATGAGTAAGGAGGTAAATGCCTTCAGTCAGAGGACAGCGCATGTCCTTGCTACTCTGCTAAGACACCCCTCCCAGGGTCATGACCCCAGTGCCTGCCGTGCCCTGCATGACACTGGGTATCACTTCTCCATCTCTTAAGGAGATGACTCTTGATCCTATACCTTACCTATTTATCCTATCCTAGCATACTGGACCCCTGCCACAAAAGGGGGGCACATCGTACCCCCCTGACACCCACCGCCTAATCTTCCAACACCCTCCTCAGGTGTCCGGCTAATGTTCCCAGGTAAATCTCATTACCTGCTAAAGATAGATGCACTCCATCCTCGCAATAGAGTTCCGGTTTGTCCCGTCCAAAGCCCCGATGCTGTATGGCAGATCCCCCTAAGCTCATCAACCACTTGGTTATTTCCCTACTAACATTATTCCGTGTTCTGTCCACCTTACCCGGGTTGTGAGCATTTACCCAATTTAATCTGGGGAGCCAACTGGTCCAGACTAAATGTACCCCTGGAAACCATTCCCTAACTACTAACAAATCCTAATTAATACTTATTACTAAATTTACTCCTTTTCGGGTCATGAGGTCATTTTCTCCCAGGTGCAAAACTAAAATTTGAGGTGGCTTAGTGTTCCATTGGCTTTTCAACATTGGGAGCAACTGGTGCCAGCCCCTTTTCCTAACCATTTATTGGACGCTAACTTTTGTAAGCCCAATTCTGTGCCCCAGGCAGTTGTCATGGCAGTTCTGCTGGCCCAACGCACCAGACTATGGCCCACGATCCACACCACTCTCCTCGGTTTCTAGTCGGGCTCAGGTCCTAGCGGGAAACACAAGTAGTTAATTCAGGCGCCGGTCAGATGTACTTCTTATATGCACCTGAACCCCATCTCCCCACTGCTTTGATGGTCCATTCCAGCAATCCGGCTGCCGCCGCCATTGTTGCTGCCCCAATTCAAAAAGAATGTGACCCAAATTAATCCGCTGGCAAACCTTATACCAGCTAATGCTCTTCGTAATATTGCCCCTAACTGGTAAGGGGGTTGCCTTCCCTGTGTATAAACAAAAACCCTGTATTCTGTGGGCGAATAGCTAAATAAGCCTTCATCTGGGCCACTGGGCGAATAGCCTCCTCCCTGGTAGGAAACAACTCCACCACTTGTCCACTGGCCCTCTGGTCTGTCTTTGAACGTCTCAGTCATATTTTCAAGCCGTTTACCGTCCATTCAAGGTCATCTAACTTCAACGCCCTGGTACCCGCATCTCTGCTAGAAGCAGCCACCACCTCGTTGACTCTAAACCCTCCAAAATATGTTATTACATATGCTGTTCTAAATAGCTGTGCTTCGTAGTCATCCCGACACACCTCTGGCATGGAGTTTACAAGCTAGATTAGCATGGGGGTAGTTATGGGGGCCCGAACCTTAGGTGGAGCATCTGGTGTTCTAGCCCAGCTCTCCAGCATATGTTTCATATAAAAACCTTTGTCTGGCGGGGGATATCCTTTCAATTGACTCACAAAGTAAAGGGCCGCTATTTTGCCACCTATTGTGCCCGACTTTAGTCCCCTACCCCTAAGGGCCATAGCAATTTGGATCACCTCTGGCTCAGAAATTGGGAACCCTGTGTCCCATCCTTTTCTTGCCCTAAATTGCTGGAATTCTTTGAATGCCCTACCGTAGGTTGTTTGGGTTCTGGATGCTAAGGATCCTTGGACGATGGATTGTAGCTCTAATTCCAAGACTCCAAACGCCCGGTGGTAATGGATCGGCCAACTCTCTGGCCTCCGGTGCTATTTCCTGGAATCGGTCCATCTGAAACCGAGAAAGGGCATCGGCCATCCTGTTGTCAATGCCCGGGATATGGCGGGCGGTGAACAAAATATTGTTCCTCAAACATGTTCCCACTAAGGTATGCACCAAATTCATAACCCGGGGGGAGCAGGAAAGCAATGTATTTACCACATGGACGACCGCCATGTTATCACACCAAAAAAGCACAGTGCGATTGGCAAATAGGCCCGCCCACAACAAAATCGCCATGACTATTGGGAACAATTCAAGGAATGTGAGATCCCTGGTGACACCTGACTGATGCCATGCCTCCAGCCATGGTGCAGCACACCAACGGGAGCAGAAATAAATGCCGAAGCCTGCTCCACCTGCCGCGTATGAGTGGACCTGTAAATCTGCCTTGAGTAACCACTGTTCCCTCCAAAAGCTCACCCCATTGAATCCTTCGAGGAAGGTCAGCCATGTCCCTAAATCTTGTCTCATACATGCCATTACTCGGATTCTATAGTGTGGAGGAGGGTCCCCTTTTAGCTTACCATACAACCTGGATAGGAACGCTCTGTCGGGTGCTATGACTTGGCATGTAAAACTGAGGCTCCCAATCAAGGACTGCAAGGTGTGGATGGTAATCTTACAAGTAGCCATGCACTCTCTGATTTTTTCTTTCATGCTCACTAACTTCTCCGTTAGCAATCTAGACAACCCTCTCTCAGTGTCCAATTCAACACCGAGATAAGTAAGCCTAGTTGCTGACCCTTTGTTTTTTTCTGGGGTCAACGGGACACCTAGCTCCCAGGCCACTGCTTGGAACAGGCGAAGCGCCTCGGCGCAATCACCTTGGTTCGGGCAACCAGTGAGCAAGAAGTCATTGAGATATTTAGTCAAATCTCCTGCCTGCAATCTCTGCTGAAAGACCCATTCAATGAGTGAACTAAATCTCTCAAAAGAAGAGCGGGATAGCGAGCATCCCATTGGTGTGGCCCAGTCATAATAGTACTGCCCTTCGAAGAAAAAACCCAAAAGATGGAAACTGTCAGGGTGGACTGGTAGCAAGCGAAACGCTGACTTTACGTCACACTTTGCCAGCAGGGCACCCTTTTCCATTGCCTTAGTCTTCTTCTCGACTGCAACATCGAATGATGCATACTTTATTGTGGTCAATTCTTTTGGTATGGCGTCATTCACTTGAACGTCCTTTGGGGTACGAAAGGTGGTGTATCATCTGGTATTCTCCCTTTGCTTTCTTGGAGACAATACCTAATGGGAACAGGACCAGATTGGCCATCGGGGGGGGGGTGTAAAAATGGGCCCGCAACTCGACCTTCCTCTACCTCTTTATTAATTTTAGCCCTCACCAGACCTTCTCGTCCTGCCAAGGATTTCAGATTCCTGACTACCTGTTGTTGACTAACCGGGCCGGTTGGGATGTGAAAACCCTCCTTAAAGCCACCAACCACGTACTCCACCTCAGCCCTGTCTGGGTGGTTCAACAGGGCCCCTTTCAATTGGATGATCTTAATTGGGGTTGGACCCCTTTGCAGGCCTGAGCCCCGGGGATGCGCTGCGTCCATGTCTACCATTGCCTGCTGCCTGATTAATTCGTCCCTTGGTTCCCTTTGCCTTGGGCTGATAACACGAGGTTGCTGGATGCCCTTCCCCCCGCCAAAGTTGGAACACACGTGTCAAAACTTACATGAGATCTGATTACATTGCCCCCCTTTGTTGTACTCCCAACATGCACCAGAGGAACCCTGACCCCATCTCCGGTTATCGCTGCAAAAAGGATCATTTGCTGGTGCAACACGCCCTCTGACTAACGGGTGCCCACTATCTGATCGGGGGGCATTGGTTGCATCGACCATGCACTCCAGCCATATGTCAGGTGCATGAACATCCCAATGGAGCCCCGGTGTATTTGCTGCCCTATGATGAAAGGCCTCATTTTAACGGAGCCACACCCTCGGGGGGTCGGTCCCGTGTGCCAGTCGCATGATATCTGAGTTCTTGTGGAGTTCCAAACCACGCCCTGGATCTGTCTGCATAATCACCCCCATATACACTGCAAAAGCAGATGTCCAATTTTCCCAATTTCGGTCCGCCTTTGGGCGCTGGAATTTTTCCTTTTCCTTTCCTTCCGTTTCCTCGGAATGATCCACAATAGGGTCTCTGAACAAAAGGGCATACAGGTCAACGTACTCTTCCCGCCAAATTTTTTCCTTCATAGCCTGAGCTAAATGGTTCCCAAATGGGGCACTTACAGCCGGGATAGTTCCCTCCGGTGGGCGGGGCATAGTCCCTTGACTGGTCGCTTGCATCGCCCCCGTCTCATTCGTCCCTCGTGTTGCTAAAGTCTGGCTATGGTCTGATGCATCGAGGGCTATTCCCGCACTCCCAGGAAGGGGTGCATGTGCTTGTTCCTGTCGAGGTGGATCCTTGGCCCCTGTGGGCGGTACTGTGCCCCCCAATGCCCTTGGTTCACTCTTCGAGGAGGGGGACCCCTCTTTGGTATCTGCCAATGTGTCCACCCCCGCCAAAGCTCTCGGTGGTGCCCCTACTGGGATAACCCATGCCCATGCCCCATTCACCATCATTAGTTGAGGTTCCTTCTGGTGTAACCTACTGGAAGAGGCGATAGCTGGCTGGTCTACCCAGGGCTACTGAACTGGCTGTGACTGGGCGATGACGCCGCCTGCCTCGCTCCCTGTGATTTGGTGACAATCTTCATCTAATCCCTTGTGCTCCATTGCTATTTCTCCCTCTCATACGTACTCACCATGACCGTGTCCACTCCCGTGTTTTCGCTGTCCTGTTCTGCCTGGTTCCTGTTCTGGTGAGCCTCCATGACCCTCGCCTCGCAGCTCGCGTTTGAGTGCCTGGATCCTCCGCCGCATCTCCCGATTTCCTGGGTCGCCCTGCCGGGTTGTCCCCTCAAGCCTTCTCCTGGTTGCAGGTGGCTCCCCATTGCTGCAGGCAGAAGAGGTCCCACTCCCCACCTGCCCACCATGGTGGGTACCCTGTTCACCCCCTGTCCACGGGGCTGGCAGGTGCTCAGACTGGGATGCTTGGTGCTGGTATTGTGCCATCCCAGGCACTCATCCAGATACCTTGCTTGAGGACCAAGCCTGGGGCCCCCTTGATACGTATGGGTTTGCTCCCCTTGTCCTCGTACAGGGCCTCCATTATTGGGACCCTGGTGCTCGTGGTCCCCATGTGCGCACGCGTCTCCACCAGCTCCACTTGAGCCACTGGCCCCTTCGGGGGCATAGCCCGTCCTTCTCCCCTTTATGCCTGGCCCCTTGGGCCTCCAACTGCATTTGACCTGGAGCTCATCCTGCCCCCTGCCTCCCCCCGTCCCTGTATCTCGCAGGGGGGTTCACTACCCTCTCCCCATGGTGCACAGGAACTTCCATGGACAGTGGGGGGGGAGTGTCCTGCCTCAGGCAGCCCCCCCCTCGTCCTGTCCTTGGGGCCCCCTTTCCCCAGGGCCCTCACTGTCAGCCACCAGAGGGGGTTCCCCCTGGTAAGCAAGGTCTCCTGGAGGGGGCTGCTGACCCTGGGTGTGCAACAAATCTTCACACTCAGCTAAGCGTGCCAACAATTCAGCTCTCGTAGGGACCTCAGTTCCTTCCCCCGATGCCTCACCGTGGTGTTGCTCTTCGGTGGTGGCAGGGGCCCGATCCTGCTGTGCAGCCCCTTTCTTTTCCACTGCCGCCACAGCTCCTCTCTTTCTTGCTCGCCCCATGCCTCTAATGGCGTCCTCCGCTTCCTGATCCCTGTGCGGCAGTGAGCAGCAGTGCGTTGCTGCTGCTTCCCCTCTCTCCCTTACTGGAATGCCACCGCATGCGGCTCTGAACAACCCCAACCCCTCCTAAAAGGGGACGGGGCAGCTCCGATTAGCCCGCACTGCCTTCATGCAAGCGCTCCAAGGGCCGGTTCCCCAGCAACCAACATTCTCCAGCGGGGAGCATTCTAGGAGTGCCTCCCCACCGCAGCTCTCTTCCCCTGTCTCCTCGCTCCACCAGGGGGTGGGGTGACGTGACAAATGCCCGTCGCCCCCATGCAGCGGGCGAAGGGGGCTTGGTTGAAATTTTCTGGATGTCGGTTATTTGATACAACTTGAAACATAAATCTTGAAACATTTTCAACAAAATATTCATGTTTTCTCCTCACTTCTTCCTTTCCAGGTTTTTACCAACTATGGAGATTATTGGAACTTTTAAAATTTGAAAATATGAAGGAAAACTTCTTAAAATACATTTTTAAAAAAACCCTATCCTCCCCTGCCCTCCCCCCTGACCCCCACTTCATGCAGAGGAATTTGAAGTAGCACAACCTCTTAGCTAAAATACTTGCAGAAGTTAAGCACCAAAGGACATATCTAATGGGGACAGAGAAAATGTTAATAAATTTAAACCAATGTTCATTGTTCTTTTTTATAAAGATTTTTTTTGCACCCATTTACCCTCATTGTTTCCCAGCTGCTTTGAAATGGGGTTGGCAGTTGCAGTCTAATGTCAGGGTTGGGAGTGTCTGAAGACTGAAATGCTGTCTTTAACCTGGAGGCGATTCTTTTCAAGCAGAGGAGGATATAGGTCATTAAGGTAGCAGTGGGGAACAAGATCTGCTGCCATCCCAACTGGACACAGGCCCTTTTCACATGGGCTGTGGTGGGTGGGGGAATGGGTGTGCAGCTGTTCCAACGGGTGCACACCCATTTCCACCCACCTCCACACATGGAGCAAACAGCATTGGCGCCCGTTGCTCCATGCGTGGATGATGGGTGGAGGTAGGTGGAGTGAAGGAGCACCACAACCCAGGGTGTTCCCACAGGCAGACACCCATCCCCTGCACCTGATGCAGTGTTCACATGGGAGGCCCCCTCACACCCACATGTGTGCGGGGGGGAGGGGGGGAGATGTGAAAACTGCCACATTCCACTGCAAAGCAGAATTCTTGTATTTTCTTATTTAAAATGTCAGGGCATGTTCTGACGAACAACTACTTCGATGTAGTTAAGCCTTACATCAGTTATATTCCTGAATTGTTCACATGTCAATGAATCTAAATCAATGTTATTCAGGAGAAGAAAGAGAAGTATGTATTCCCCCAAAATGAGGCGTCCATACTACCATTCACTTCTTTATATTAAAGTAACTAGAGTGTGAACACTTTACTTCAGAGTAGAAATAAAAGTATAACCTTTTACACACACATTTCTCCTGGATGTTTTCTGTTACATCCTGAACTTTCTGTGTGTCTAACTCACTCACCCAGATCTTAAACATCCGGATCTTAGAACTTCTCCCAGAATTTTTGTGTGTAAAAAGTTCTCCTGGTAAACTGCTTTGCTCCAGGCAGCTGTGGTCACTTGGTTTCCATGGCAGCCAATCAAAACTAAAGCTGAGACTACTTTAAGCTGCCTCAGGGCAGTGTTTGTGTGAAGAATGCATCCAGGAACTGCCTCAGGGCAGTGTGTGTGTGAAAAATGAATCTGGAACTTACTTGTGGACTTGTAAACCCAGAAGATTGAAAATTCTGGAACTTTAACATGTGTGTAAAAATGCCCATTGTCATGCCCATTAATGAGGGATTGCAAAGGATCTACTGAAGTAGTTAGTTCAGTTTAACACGTTCATTGCAATATGCCATCAGAAGCTAACTCTGAATTATGGGCTAAGCATCTAGCTCCTCTACTGTTCCTGCAGAGTACAGTAGGAAGTGTTAAGAGCCTTCCACTTCCCCACATTACCATTGCATTAAACAAAGGTTGGGAACTGTATTAGACAACTGAGGCATGTAAAACACTTGCCTCCATATAGCTAGAGTACTAAGAACTATTTTTGTTAAGGGAAAGGTGGGCGCTGGACCTGGAGTTGGACCTGTGCGGGCACGTTCTAGCCAAGTGGAGTGCACCTGTGTGGGGGTGGAGCTAGTGGTGCGAACTGCTCGAGGAGAGCTCTAAAGCAGCCTGGCACTGGAGGCGGCATTGAGAGGTGGGCGCTGGACCTGGAGTTGGACCTGTGCGGGCACGTTCTAGCCAAGTGGAGTGTACCTGTGCGGGGGCAGAGCTAGTGGCATGAACTGCTTGAGGAGAGCTCTAAAGAAGCCCAGCACCAGAGATGGCACCAGCGGCGCACGCCGGGGTAGCGCGCCTAAGGGCTGCGCGTGGCCTTAGGCACCAGACGGAGGTGCAGGAGGGGTATTGTGCTCCTTTTTAGGGGTTGCATAGCCCAAGGATGCCAGCAAAACAGAGGAGGAAGCTGACAGGGGAGGCGTTGGGAGTTCCCCCACCCAAACAATGTAAGTTGGGGAAATACTTTTTGGGGGTCAAGGAGAATGAAGAAGCCCTGACCACTTTTTCCCTGCTGTCTCCAGCTTTACAGTTGTCAAACCGCTTTGCAATTCTGGATTCTGGGGAACTGGGTGCTGTGGGTCCTCCCTGCCAACCCCTTTGTGGGAATGGCAGGGACCAACTCAAGTGGAAGATTCTGCCCCCCCCCCCCGCTGCAAACTCTTTTCTCTTGATCTTTTATCTGTCAATGGGACTCCAAGGGTATTGCAATCTAGCCCAATGCCAGATAAGGTGGGGCTGGATAAGAATTGGGCCTGGTTGATGGTGGAACAAACTACTCTAACTGGCAAAAATGTACATCATATCTTCGCCCAGTTAAATATACTTACTAGGATAAAAGAAGAACAAAGGTTAGGCTCTAATCCCCTGGCCCAAGGGGGCCAGGCATCAGGCAATTCTGGGTCTGGCTCTGGTACTTCAACAGTAGCTAAGAAAGTTAAAGTCCACCAGGATACTGATCCTATTCCCCTCTCAGGGCAGGGGGTGGTGGTAGGTGGGGAGAGGCTGAATAAATTTAGCTACTGTAGGCACGCAATTGTCTTTATGGTATCTCAATTACCTTCTGGGCATGTCCCACAGTGGTCTACCCCCCGTTTGGTGGCTAGACATATTGAAGCTCTCCTCCATTTCCCTTGTAACCCCAAGGAGATAAAGAACATAAGGATCTTGCAACGGAATTGGGAAATTTTTAAGTGTGCGATCTCATTTAGAAATAGTGCTTTACCTGACAGTATATGGAACACTAGTAATATTCTTTTTCAAAAAGGGGTACAGTTGGCAAAAATTTATATAAACAGTAATTTTCTGGCTCAGAATGATATTTCTGTAAGGATGTTGGCAGGCGTGGCTGGCCCCCCAGGGAATTTGGGGCGCTGACCCCCCAAGCGCCGAGGGCCCGCCAGACGCCACCATTCATTAACCCCCCCAAAAAAAATGCACCGCCGCCACTTCCCACAGCAGCCTCTGCCTTGCCTGTGCTTCAGAGCGGAGGCTGCTGCGATGCTGTTGTCAGTTTCACTGAAACTGACAACAGCGCTGCAGCAGCCTCCACTCTGAAGTAAAGGCAAGGCAGAGGCTGCTGCGGCGCTGTTTCAGTTGACTTCTGGGATCCACTCCTGAGGAGTGGGTCCTAGAAGGCTCAAAAACACTAAGCCCAACTGCGTTTTCCAATGGAAAATGCGGTTTGGGCGGCTGAGCGCTCAGCCTGGCTGAACTCCTCCGCCTACACAGCACGTATAGGACGTGCTGTGGAGGGAGGAGCTAGGGCTTCCATTATGCTCAAGGGGTGCAAGGAAAGCTCTCACCAGGGCGCTTGTTGAAAGCGCCCTGGCGAGATGCCTTGGGCCGGGCGCCTGAGGCAGGGACCAGCACGCATGCGCACAGGTCCCTGCCTCACATGCTCAAGAACATGGCTGCCAGCTGTGCGCTGTTGGAGAGCATAGCTCTTCAACTGCCCGCCGCCAGGCAGGCCAAGAAGCCAGGCCAGCCGCTTCCTTGCCGCTCCCCCCCAAGGCAGGGAGTCATGGGGAACATTGTGTGACTTTTAAAATTATTATTATTTTATTTTAAATTGCCCATGAGTCCTGCCTCCATGGAGGAGAGCTGGACACACGGGCAATTTTTTTTTTTAAAAAAAAACCTAAGCCTGCACCACAGCCCCAATGAAGATCGCCAGACTCTGAGCCAGCACTAGGTAAGATTCCTTCCTATCCTCCTGCACCCGCCAAGGCTGTTCCCCCCCCCC
>QEPC01010260.1:3430054-3467881 GCA_003113815.1 Sphenodon punctatus
GTCCAAACCCGAATGTCGACTCATCACTCACCTACTGGTGCTCTTGGTTTAATCTCCTCTGGAATGGCAGTTGTTTTCCATGATGGTAGCACTCAGGCAGGCATTAGGCAAGGCTAGAGCAGAGCAGACACAAAGCTGACTGATAGCATCATAGGATCTGCAGAACACACAATGATGCTAGAAGACAGCTATGCATCATGCAGTGCACTCATTGTGGGTGGGTGGGCTGGCATTCATCTTCTGCCTTTGTGGTCCAGTCTGTTCCATATGATGTGCCATAGCTGGGGTGCTGCTGGAGCCTCTGACACGGAAGGTCTAAAACCCCAGGACTTATTTCTATTTTAATCCATGGGGAATTAGATCCTACCACATCTGGAGGAGCAGTGATGGTGGTGGGGAGTTGGGGACACATTAGATGGCTGAGGGGTGTCGGGCTGGAGCTTGTGTGAGAGAGCGCGGTGGGTGGATGGGGAGGGTGCAGCGGGAGTGGGGCTGGTGTGGAGAACAGGCTGTGTCATTGGGGAGCAGCCCCCACCCCCCGGAAGATGTTCCACCCTCCCAAAGCCCTCTGCATGCCTTCCGGGGGGCGGGGGTGGCCACCCCACAGATCTCAGACCAGGCTGGAGATTGTGTGAGAGAGCCCGGTGAGTGGATGGGGAGGGTGCAGCGGGAGCAGGGCTGGTGCGGGGAATGGGCTGTGTCATTGGGGAGTGGCCCCTGCCCCCCGGAAGACATTCCGCCCTCCCAAAGCCCTCTGCATGTCTTCCGGGGGGTGGGGGTGGCCACCCCACGCATGTCAGGCCGGGCTGTAGCTTTGATGAGAGAGAGTGCACATTGTGTGGATGGGGAGGGTGCTGTGGCAGGGGGGCTGTTGTGGGGAACGGGCCGTGTCGTTGGGGACCGGACCCCACCCCCCAGAAGACATTCCGCCCTCCCAAAGCCCTCTGCACATCTTCCGGGGGGCAGGGGCGGCCACCCCACGCATGTTGGGCCGGGCTGGAGGTTGTGTGAGAGAGTGTGGTGGGTGGATGGGGAGGGTACAGCGGGAGCAGGGCTGGGGTGGGGAACGGGTCGTGTTGTTGGGGAGCGGCCCCCACCCCCCGGAAGACATTCTGCCCTCCCAAAGCCCTCTGCACGTCTTCTGGGGGGCAGGGGCGGCCACCCCACGCATGTCAGCCCGGGCTGGAGGTTGTGTGAGAGAGCGTGGTGGGTGGATGGGGAGGGTGCAGCGGGAGCGGGGCTGGTGTGGGGAATGGGCTGTGTCATTGGGGAGTGGCCCCTGCCCCCCCGGAAGACATTCCTCCCTCCCAAAGCCCTCTGCACATCTTCCGGGGGGCAGGGGCGGCCACCCCATGCATGTCGGGCCGGGCTGGAGGTTGTGTGAGAGAGTGTGGTGGGTGGATGGGGAGGGTGCAGCGGGAGCGGGGCTGGTGTGGGGAATGGGCTGTGTCATTGGGGAGTGGCCCCTGCCCCCCCGGAAGACATTCCTCCCTCCCAAAGCCCTCTGCACATCTTCCGGGGGGCAGGGGCGGCCACCCCATGCATGTCGGGCCGGGCTGGAGGTTGTGTGAGAGAGTGTGGTGGGTGGATGGGGAGGGTGCAGCGGGAGCGGGGCTGGTGTGGGGAACGGGCTGTGTCATTGGGGAGTGGCCCCCATGCCCCGGACGACGTTCCGCCCTCCCAAAGCCCTCTGCACGTCTTCCGGGGGGCGGGGGCGGCCACCCCATGCATGTCGGGCCGGGCTGGAGGTTGTGTGAGAGAGTGCGGTGGGTGGATGGGGAGGGTGCAACGGGAGCAGGGCTTGTGGGGAATGGACTGTGTCATTGGGGAGTGGCCCCCACCCCCGGAAGATGTTCCGCCCTCCCAAAGCCCTCTGCACGTCTTCTGGGGGGCGGGGGCGGCCACCCCACGCATGTCAGCCCGGGCTGTAGCTTTGATGAGAGAGAGCACATGTTGTGTGGATGGGGAGGGTGTTGTGGCAGGGGGGCTGTTGTGGGGAATGGGCCGTGTCATTGGGGAGCGGCCCCCACCCCCGGAAGATGTTCTGCCCTCCCAAAGCCCTCTGCACGTCTTCCGGGAGGTGGGGGCGGCCACCCCACGCATGTCGGGCCAGGCTGGAGCTTTGTGTGAGAGAGGTGGGGGATGGCACTAGTGGACTTGCCTGGGTGGGTGGGTTACGGGTAGACTTAGGAATAGGGTGTGTGTGGGGGGGGTGATTTTAGCCAGCTGGACATGTGCTGGGGTGTGTGGGGTGGGCACTGGGCAGCATGGTGGGCAGTGAGCAGGCACTGGGAAGATAGGGCAGGACACTGGGAAACAGTGGGCAATGGCATGCCACGCTGAGAGTTTTTCCCACTGGCACAGGGGGTGGGGAATGGTGGCCTTGCCACCATGCTGTGTGTGATGTGTGTGTTTGTCTTTAGTCCTGTCTTGGTTTGGGGTGCACTGTGTGGGGGTGCACTGCCCCCATGCTTGGCCACTGCCCTGCTTCGTGGTGCTATCTTTGTTTGTCTTGGAATGGCTTGTGGTGTTTTACTTTTTTTGTCTCTAGCCCTGTCTTGTTTTGGGATGCACTGTGTGTGTGGGTGGCGGGTTCCCCCATGCTTGGCCACTGCCCTGCTTCATGGCACTGTCTTTAGTTTGTTTGGCTTGGAATGGCTTGTGGTGTTTTCTTTGTCTCTAGCCCTGTCTTGTTTTGGGGTGCACTGTGTGTGGGTGCCCCCATGCTTGGCACTGCCCTGCTTGTGGGGTGCTGTCTGTTGCTTGTAATGGCTTGTGGTGTAGTGGCTGCCTGTCTGTAGTGTCTGTCTGAGGCTTCTTGGAAGGTGAACCACAGTGGGGGATGGGATGTGGGAAAGCTGGCTGCCTGGCTGTGCCCGCTTGTCTGTCTGGGTGAGATTTTTTTCTTTCTATGAGACTGCAGTGCAAAAGATTGATTGCCATCAATATTCCCTTCGCTGAACTAAACACTGGCTGTCTTGTCTGAGGCTTTTTTTGAAGCTTGTTTTGGGGTGTGTGGAGGTGCCCACTGTGGTGCCCATTGTGTTACCTTGGCTTTTGTGTGTTGTGTTCAGGTTTGGGGGTGTTGGGGTACCCCAGTTGCTTGCCAGGCCAATGGCGGGGCCTATGTGTGACTGCTGGCTGTGCCTTGTCTGTGGCTTTTTTGGAAGCTCAGCCGGTGGGGGATGGGATGTGGGAATTCTGCCTGCCTGGCTGGCTGTGCCTGCATGTTTTGGGGTGTGGGGTGCTGCTAGTGTGCTGCACAGGTGTTCTCTCCAGGTCCAGGTGTTCCTCCAGGTCCAGGTGTTCTCTCCAGGTTCAGGTCCAGGACCTGTTCTCCTCCAGGTCCAGGTGTTCCTCCAGGTCCAGGTCCAGGACCTGTTCTCCTCCAGGTGTTCTCTCCAGGTCCAGGTGTTCTCTCCAGGTTGGTTGGCACTGGTGCCATGCTGCTTGGCCGTCTGGCAGGGCCTGGCTGACAATGCCTGACTGACAATGCCAGGGGGTTCCCCATTTTTTTAACCTGGTGTTCTCTCCAGGTTTAGGGGTGTTGGGGTACCCCGGTTGCTTGCCAGGCCAATGGCGGGGCCTATGTGTGGCTGCTGGCTGTGCCTTGTCTGTGGCTTTTTTGGAAGCTCAGCCAGTGGGGGATGTGATGTTAGTGTGCTGCACGCGATAGACAAGGCGCAGAATAGGGCTGATGTGGCAGCAGCTGTTACCACGCCGCGATTCCATTCTGCCATTTTGGAATTGCCCGCACCACACCGTGGCTTTTCTGTGGACATTCTGCTAATTCCACCGGCATTCTGCAAATTGCAGAATTGCGGAAAAATTGCGGAAACTGTTGGGAAACCGCTGTTCCGCTATTTTGTGGCGCTGGCGGAATGGCGGAAGTAGCAAAAATGTCATGTTTCGCTATTTTGCGAAGCCTGTGGAAGTAGCAGAATGAAATTAGCGGAACTGCGGAAGTAATGGAATGAAACTAATGGAATGAAAGCCTCTACCACGCCGTACCACTAATTGCGGAAATGCTGTTTCCGGCAGAATTAGCTACCTCTGCGACATTCCGCTACAGCCCTAGCGCAGAGGAGAGTCAATTAAAGGTGAGACGAGTGCACTCCTTGCCCTTCCTCCTGGATGGAATGGGAACAAATGAGGCAACTTGTAGGCTGGCAATATATGGGAATAAGTAGTAGATTTCCTACTACTTTTCCCTGGTGGAGTGCTTGGACTGGGAATATTGCCGTGCTGCGGCTGCCATGCTGGCTGTGCAAACCGAGACCACCTGCTGCTGTGAGCTCGTCAATTACACCACTGACCAAACTGCAGGCCGATGTAATTTGCCTGAGTCTTGTCAGGATGTGCACAGATGCAGGGGAGTGAAGGTAGCTGGAGAGGATATCCCATGGGACTGGGCAAGCACATCATGTCCCACAGTCAAAGGTTTCACCCTCCATGAACCCAAGAAGGGGAAGGTTAGTCTTGACAAAGACTAACTGTTCCACTGTCTTTGGGTCCAATTTCAAGCGATGTGGGGTCAAAATGTCTCCTGCCACACTGAACACTCGCTCTGAGGATACACTCGTAGGAGGACACGAGATGTATCGCACTGCTACCTTTTCAAGCGGGGGCCACACATGGATCTTCAGTGACCAGTAGTCCATGGGTGTGGTGGATACAGGGCATGGGGGCTCGGCAAGATATTGTGAAACATAAGTGTTTGCAATATCTTGGTCCTCCGGCTCACATGGTGCTGCATCCTCCTCCAACCATTCCTCCAGCCATAAGAGAGTCATGGCAGACTGGCCCCCACTTGCAACCCCTGTAGGAGCAGTAGTACTTGTGCTTGGCAATACTGCTGCACCTCATTGATGAGGTCGCCCCTGAAGGTCGTGAAGGGAACGGCAAGCACAGACATCTTCTGCTTAACCCGTGGGTCGAGTAGCACTGCCAGGAAATGTGCCCGACTTTCCAGCAAGACGTTGAAACGTCTTTCCAAATTGTTGGCCAATTCCACTGACAGCGCCCTCACAGACTCACAAAGGTCACTGTGAGAAAGAAATGTGTGCATTCGTCGCTGCAGGATCATAAAAAGCGGTAACACTTGGCACAGACTGGAAAGCTCCGAGCTGAGCTCCACCGTGCCAATGTTAAACAGGTCCAGAACCTGCATCATCTGCTCCACCGCTGTCCACTCCTCCCCGGACAGCGGTGTTGCCCCAATGCTCCATGACAAGCATAGGGCATTCAGGATCTCCTTCTGCTCAGGAGTTGTTGCAGCATAAAAAAGGTGGAGTTCCACCTTGTGACCACATCCTGAATCAGCCGGTGAAGAGGGGAGCCAAACTCCTTCTGCTTCTCTCACAGCGTCCGGCTGGCTGAAACTGACCGGTGGAAGAAACCGGCAATCTTCCTGGCAGTTCCAAGGATCTCTGCAATGGCCTCGGTCCCAGAGATGGCATTCTGAACCACCAGATTCAGAATGTGCGCACCGCAGCGAATATGGGTATAGCCACCCTGACTCATGGCTGCAACCATATTCACGGCATTATCGGTTACAAAGTAACCAACCTCAATGCAAGATCCCTCAGCGTGGGTCCACCTACCCAGGCTGGATCTTACCGCCCCGAAGATTCGCTTCGCTGTGTGCTCTCTGTCAAACACACAGGCATCAAGCAATGCCCGGTGTGGCTTGACAGAGGTCACCGCTCCTCCAGTGCTGCTGCTGTTGCTCCTCGCTGTGCTGGTGACAGCTACTGGTGACATCTGCCACCAGTGTGCGGTCAATGCCATATAGCTGTGGACTGCACTCTGGCTAGTCCACAGGTCCATGGTAAAATGTACCACGGCCCCCTCCGCACTGAGAACTCCGCAAGGAGCTGGGACTTCACCCTTCCATACAGAGATGGGACAACCTTCAAGCGGAAGGTTTTGTGACAAGGAACACTGCACCTGGACTCTAGCAAATTCAACAGCCACTTGAACCCAACACCCTCAACAAGGCTGAATGGCTGCTCATCCAGGGCAATCACCTCCACGATTGCTTTGGTGATGGCCACAGCCTGGAGGTCTCTTGGTGCAAACGGCTGCCTCTTTTCCCAGAGAGCAGTTACAGTCTGTTGGGAGGATGATGACAGGGAACTACTGTGCCAGGATGAGCGGCTAGCGCTCTTCCTCTGCCTCTTCTGGGGACGGGGGGTGGTTTTGGCACCATCACGAGACAGCCCAGTGGTAGGAGTTGTACTGGGAGTGGAAGAGGGCTCCTCCTCCTCCAAGGAACTATCACCCACCACCTCTACAACTGCCACCTCCCCACATGGTCGCTTGGAACGTGCCCCCTTGGGATCACAGAGGTGTCCGTGGCAACGTTCCATGTGACTCCTAAGGCCAGAGGTGCCCCATTTCATGGGATCGGAGCCACCGCGACTGACCTTGACATTGCAGTGTGCACACACTGCCTTTGAGTTGTCTTTGTCACAGATATCAAAATGGGACCACACCCAAGATGTGATCCTCTTCATGGTTGTTCCTGGAAGGGCAGGAGCAGCACAACTGGGAGTAGACCTCTCAAAGGCAGTGCTCGGTGAAACACTTGCAGAAGGGACAGTGGGAGCAGGCACAGCATGTGTGGGTGTAGAGGGCAGGGCCAGAGGAGACGCAGGCACGTTACGGTACGTGTCAGCAAGGGCAGAGAGTGGGGTTGGAGGCGCGCTAGAGTGTGTGTCAGTGGATGTGGCCGGGGAAGCAGGTGACTGAATGCGTGTGAGTGCTTGCGCAGAGGACAGCGGCGCACTAGGAGCAGGAGCAGAAGCAGAGGAAGTAGCCAGCGAAATGTCAACTGCAGTAGCAGAGGAAGAAGGAGCCCCCTTCTTCTTGCTAAGCATTGACCAGGAGGAAGCAGTACCCTCCTCCCATGATCCCAGCCTCTGCGGTGGCTTCAAGGTACGTCCAGAGACGGTAATCTTGGGCGCACTTGAAGCTGGTGTGCTGGAGGAAGAGGCCACAGGTGGCCTTACCTCCGGTGTCCCTGTGCCAGTCAGAGTAAGCTGCCTAAGAGAAAGAGGCTTCTTGACTCTTCCAGCACTGCCACTCATGGCTGGTTTCTTAGTTCCACATCGGCCTCTCATCTTTAGGTTGTCGCTGACTGTGTCACCAAGAAAGAACCACCGGCAACAGGCACGTGTGTATGTGTGTGTGTGTGTGTGTCTAAGTCTAAACTCTAACTGTCTAAAGTAATCTATAAACTCTAACTGTCTAAACTCTCTAACCTCTACTGTCTAAACGGGTAAACGGTGAACGCTAAACTCTAAAACTCTTGTACTCTTGAACTCTTCTTCAACTCTTCTTCTTACACTCTTCTTCTTACACTCTTCTTCAACTCCAAAACTCTTCAACTCTTCTTCCACTCTTCTTGCACTCTTATTACACTATTAAACTCTTCTTACACTATTAAACTCTAAAACTCTAAAACTTTTAAACTCCTAACTCCTAAACTGAGGTGGGGTAGAAGTGGGGTAGAAGTAGAACTAGGGGGTGGGGTAGAGGAGGGGTAGGGCAAGGGGGTGGGGTACAGCTAGGGGGGGGAGGGGAGGGGTTGGGCAAGGGGGTGGAGTAGAGGAGGGGTAGAGCTGGAGTGGGGTAGAGAAAAGAATACAGATTAAAGTGGGGTAGAGGTGTAGGTGTGGTGCTGAGTGTAAGTTTGCATGCTTGCCACGATGCTCGCTTACCTGCAGCCGGCTACTCGCATGTGACGTCCAATGTTGCCAACTGTACAGTCCAACACAGTCCAGTGACTGGAGGATGAAAAAGAAAAAAAATATTTTTCACTGTGTTGGGCAACCGGGGTACCCCCCCACCCCCAAACCTGAACATCCAATCCCCCACTGGCATAGTGGCTCAACTTCCCATCCCCCACCCCACCACCTCAGCCTCCAACACCCCCAAACCTGGGCACAACACATGAGCCAAGTTAACATCCCATCCCCCACTGGTGTAGTGGCTCAGCTTCCAAAAAAGCCACAGACAAGGCATAGCCAGCATCCACACATAGGCCTGCCAAGCAGCCGGGTTACCCCAACACCCACAAACCAGAACACACACACAAAATCCAAGTTAACACAGTGGTCACCGCAATGGGCCCCCCTCACACCCCAAAACAATCTTCCAAAAAAGCCTCAGACAAGACAGCCAGTTTAGTTCAGCTAAGAGAAGATTTGATGGCAAATGGCTGCCAATCAGTCTTTTGCACTGCATAAAATTGATGAGTTATGTTGTCTTGTCACAAAAGAAGGCTGGAAGGGACCTTAGGAAGCAGTCCTACAACTAGGATACTGGCAAGGGGCATGGGGGCAGTATACTTGGTAAGGGGGGCAATTACAGTTGTGGTTGAAGTTCATGTATATTTGGTTTAAAGATGCACTTTCAGGCAGAAGCCTTTTTTTTTTAAAAAAAGAGTTATTTTTCTTATATGTGATAAGAAATGTTATGTATTAATAATATAATAATAATAATTATTATCTTTATTTTTATATAGTGCTCCCCTGCCATGGCACTCAGAGTGCTTTACTTATAAGTTAAACTAATATAACTAAACACAACTTTTAATTCTCACAATAACCCTGTGAGGTGGGTTAGGCTGAGAGAATGTTATTACTGGCCCACAGCCACCTATTGAGTTTCTGGCTAAGGCAAAACTTGGACCAAGGCCTCCCACTATCACCCAGTCCAGGTACTATGCGTGAACTTTACACCACCCTGGCTTTTAATTCTTTTAATTCTCTTTGTGAGAACTTTTAATTCTCATAAGAACCGTGTGAGGTGGGTTAGGCTGAGAGAATTATGACAGCCCCATGGCCACCTACGGAGTTTCTGGATAAGGCAAAACTTGGACCAAGGCCTCCCACTATCACCCAGTCCAGGTACTGTGCGTGTACTTTACACCACTTTACCACCACTTTACACCACTCTGGCTTTTAATTCTTTTAATTCTCTTTGTGAGAACTTTTAATTCTCACAAGAACCGTGTGAGGTGGGTTAGGCTGAGAGAACGATGACTGGCCCATGGCCACCTACTGAGTTTCTGGCTAAGGCGGCCTCCCACTATCATCCAGTCCAGGTACTGTGCACTTTACACCACCCTGGCTCTCAATTGTGCATTTATATGGCACAAGCAATGTACCTGTAGAAAGAAAAAAAAATCTCACCCAGACACTCAAGCAGGGCAGGCACAGCCATTCAGCCAGCCAGCTTTCCCACATCCCATCCCCCACTGTGGCTCACCTTCCAAGAAGCCTCAGACGACACTACGGGCAGGCAGCCACTACACTACAAGCCATTCCAAGCCAAAGACAGCACCCCACAAGATGCTGTGGCCAAGCATGGGGGCACCCCCACACAGTGCACCCCAAAACAAGACAGAGCTGACAAAGAAAACACCACAAGCCACTCTAAGCCAAACAAAGATAGTCGCAGCACCATGAAGCAGGGCAGTGGCCAAGCATGGGGGCACCCACACTCACCCACACACAGTGCACCCCAAAACAAGACAGGGCTCAAGAGACCAAAAAACAGTAAAACACCACAAACCACTCTAATTTCCAAGACAATAGCAGCACCATGAAGCAGGGCAGTGGACAAGTATGGGGGCAGTGTACCCCCACACAGTGCATCCCAAAACAAGACAGGGCTAAAAGACAAACACACACATCAGACACCATGGTGACAAGGTCATTGGCCTGGCAAGCAAACGGGGTACCCCAACACCCCCAAACCTGGGCACAACACAACACACAAGCTTGAACCCAAGTTAACAATACATCCATCCCCCACTGGCTCTGTGGCTCAGCTTCCAAAAAAACTAAGCCACAGAGTCAGACAAGAGCAGCCAGCACAGCAACGGCTCCACCATTGACCTGGCAAGCAACTGGGGTACCCAAAAAACACCCCCAAACCTGAACACAACAGTGAACACACAAGCCAAGTTAACACAAGCAAGCACACAGCAAGCACACAAAAACAAAAAAGAAAAGCCAAGCCAAACAACAAAAGCCAACAAAACGGGGATTGGGAAACCCCCAAACCAAAATAAAAGCCAAGTTATTAACACAGTGGGCAGTGGGCAGGGCACTAGTGCACCGCAGTGGGCACCGCACCCCCCCCAAAACAACAAGACAGGGCTAGAGACAACAAACACACACACCATCATCACACACCATGGTGGCAAGGCCACCATTCCCCACCCCCTATGCCAGCTGAATTAAAAATCTCAGCATGGCATGCCCTTGCCCACTTTTTCCCAGTGCCCTTCCCTGTGTGCCTACTACCCCATGCTGCCCACCCCAGCACATGTCCTGCTGACTAAAATCACCCCCCCATCCTATCCCTAAGTCTAGGGGTACCCTACATCCACCCAGTACCCAGGCCACTGACCAGTCCTAGTGCCAACCTCCCCATCACCCTTGCTAAATAGGGCACCAAGGAGATCCTGTACTAGAGGGGAAAGGGAATCAGGAACCCCAAACTTACCAACAGTCGCACGCACGCACGACTCCAGAAGCTCTGTGGATCCTTATGTCTCCAAGCCTGCTGTAAAATGGTGGCAGCAGGCACGAGCTCCAGAAGCCCCCAGAAGGAAAGAAAAAACCCAATATTATTGGTCAGCACTAGCAGCCAGTTAAAGTGCACATACCCTACAGAAACCTCCAGGATTGGTTGACTTTTTAGATTTCAAAAAATTCAAACAATCCAAGGCAGGGGAAAAAAAGGTGGAAAATGTATCCATTTACACCTCTGGGTGGGGGCAGGGAGGGACTCAGTAGTTAAAAACAAACTTACATAACAAAAGCCTGCCAACTGCCACCTTCTTGTAACATAAAAAGATCCAGTAACTGGTACCATTAAAAAGATCCAGTACGGGTTACCGGATTATCGGATTACTGGATTTAAATCTGGTATGCCTATTACTGGATTTACTGGTTACCGGTAGAACCGGTATTCCCACCCCGACGTAAGTCACTTCAGCCCCCATCAAGTTTGGAGAGCCTTAGTGACGAGCAAGATAAAACCTGCCCTTTACCCCCATGCTTCATGCAGGAGTTTGGTTGTAGCCAGCCATGTATTAGGACTGATGATCCCAAGGGGGACCAGGCAATTGTTAGTAGTGAGGGAGAATTCCCCACTGAAGGAAACAATGGAGGGGAAGAAATAAGGGTAAAACCTAAGTTGGATTGAATCTCCAGTCTGGATGAGGATGACCCCCTGCGTGTCTTATCTTGGAATGTTGCTGGCTGGAGAGCTAGATCTTCGGACCCCGCAGGTAATTCATTCCTGTGCAGATTCAATCTAATCTTAGTTCAGGAAACCTGGTCTGTTGATGCACCAGCCCTGCCAAGGTATGAGGCAATTTGGCATGGGGCATCGCCCCCAGGGATGGGTAGGCCCTGTGGGGGCACGGTCTACCTTTTAGCTCAAATGCTTAAGGCAAAAGTAGTACCTTTGCAATGGGCCCTCCCTTGTGGTTGTGGGTGTCTGCTTAAAACCCCTAACTGGGTTCTTCTGGTGGTATGTGTTTATATCCCGTCCTGTAACTCTGTTTATTATGATGACAATGTCTAGTATGAATTGGATACCCTTTTGGAATGCATTTGGAATCTTTATCCCGAGGCTGGGTTATTAATGGCGGGGAATTTCAATGCCCGTATGGGCCCATCTGACTTAGATTTGAGCCATTTTGGGGGTATTTGGGTAGATGACGATGGAGCTCCAGTGGAAGAAAGGAGATCAAAGGACGAGGGCTTTAATAAAAGTGGTATTGCTCTTGCCAGATTATTACATCAATTGGATATTTACATGCTTAATGGCTGTGTCAAGAGTGACCGTCCAGGGGAGTTTACCTATTTGTCATCTAGAGGTTTTAGTACAATTTATTATTTTGAAATCTCATCAAATTTAATTCCCCTGACAACATTTTTCCAGGTGGTCTCTCAATCGGATAGCGACCATCTCCCTTTAATTTTAAACTTGGGTGTAGTAAAGCACTGGGTGGCAGTTCCCCCTAATATTTACCAGCCCCTGGGGGCTTCCAGGCCAGGTCAGGTAAGGAAACCTTGGGGTGAGAAACTGAACCAGGAACTGATATCCTTATTATATTCCACAGAGGGTCTGCAGTTCTCGAATGAGATTAGAGAGTCTAGCTCTCACAAGTATCAGTTGTCCAGTTACCAGGGACTGGTGGAGTGCCTGTCGTCATCTTTGTCTAAGGCTGGCATTGGGCCTGGCCCTCCTAGGCAGGTGGGAAGGGCCATTTCCTGCTGGTTTGACAAAGATTGTTTAGTGATGTGTTCAGAACTACTTTGCCTGTTTTGGAAATTTAGAACATTTCAGAGGGAGTGTTACCTGAGAGAATTATTGTTGAAGAGAAGAGAGTATAGAGCCCTCTTAATTGTTAAAAGTGGTGATTTCAACATACAGGCCTGGGAGAGCCTAGATAAAGCTGCCAAGGACCCTAATACTTTTCGTTTTTGGAAATTAGTTAGAGGTATAGATCTGGAAAAGGCTAGTGCTGATGTTTTTTCTATTTCTAGTGGGGTTTGGGAAGAACACTTCACAGTATTATATACGGCCTCTAGTTGTAATGCTATTGTCCTGATGAGTGGGACCCTGTGTCTCCAGAGCAAATAATGGTTTTGACTGATAGTCTTAAGGGTGGAAAAGTCCCATGGATTGATTTCATTCCGGTGGAGTTTTTGAAATCTAGATCTAAATGGTGGGTCCCGGTTCTTGCAGCCCTTTTAACAGGTATTAATGCTTCTGGAAACATCCCGGAGGATTGGAGACAGGCTATTATTGTCACAATATGCAAGAAGGGAAGTGTGGATGATTCCAGTAACTATAGACCCATTAGTCTACTAAGTATAGTAGGAAAATTGTATGCAAAATACCTTCTTGTGAAATTTAATGAATGGCTAAAAGCAAAGGGCATTCTGATAGATGCACAGATTGGGTTCCAAGAGGGGAGGTCTACTAGTGATATTTGTTTCTTGCTCTCTCATTTCATTCAGAAGTATGCTGGCTCCCCAGGAGCCCTGTATGCTGCTTTTATTGACCTTATGGCAACTTTTGATATGATTTCCAGGGAGCGACTTTGGGGCAAGCTGGCTGCGCCTAATCTTGATTGTAGGCTCCTGTATTTAATATTCAATTTATACAGGAACTCTTCATTGAGGGTGAGGCTAAACGGTCAAGGGATGTTGTCTGACAAAATTGCAGTCAGAAGGGATGTTAAGTAGGGATGTATAGTTGTATACTAGCCCCTACCCTATTCAATATTTACATGAATGATGTGTTGGGTGCGCTAACTGCCGCTGACCCCCATGTGCCCCTACTTTGTGACAAAAGTATTCCATGCCTCCCATATGCAGACGACACTGTGTTGTTGTCCCGCACCCAGGTTAGATTGAGGCGTTTATTAGAATGCTTTGGGAGTTATTGCAAGGAAAACTTGCTTGAGATAAATTAAGACAAGACAAAGGTCTTGATATTCTCCCGAAGAAGACTTATTCACAAATGGTTTATAGGTGGTAAGGAAATTTTGCAATTATGGGTTTATAAGTATTTAGGCCTTCTGTACCAATCAAATGAGGTGTGGAAATTGTAACTCCAGGCGGCCTAGGATAGGGTCAAACGGCTCCATAAAGCACTCCTGAGTTTTTTTAAAATCTAGGGGTGGACAGTAAGTTATTCCAGCAATTAAAATCTATTTACATAAGGCCATTGCTCAAATTACAATACCCCAAATATATGGGTAGCCACGTTGGTTGATAAAATAAAACGTTTGGGTTTCAATCCAGCAGCTTTGGTCCTGTTGGGGTTCAGAGGGGCAAGAAGGATGTTGGCAGATAGATTGGCTGACATTACTTGGCAAGATCCAAAATTGATGACTCTAGGGGCCTGGGGCTTTATTCCAAAATAGCTAATCAATCTCGGGCCCCTATGCCCTTCTTGGGGAGTAGTCTACTGTTGAGGGTAAGAAGGCTATTCCTCTTGGCTAGGTTCAATGCATTTCCTTCTGCCCTAACTGAAGGCAGATACCAAGGGACTCCGCTAGCAGAGCATTGATGCCAGTGTCCCCTGAATCAGGTGGATTCTTTGGTTCATATTTTTCTAGAATGCCCCCTATTTTCTGAGATTCAGAGGAATTACCTAGAGCCTTTGATTGCCCCTTTTCCAGGTCACACACCAGAGTTTTACGTCTCCTATCTGCTGAGTGATCGATTGGCTGTAGTTACGGGGCAGGTGGGTCACTATCTAACTTTAGTGAATAATATAAAGCAGAAAAGGGATAAGGATTCCAGCAAATTGGCTCATTTAAGCCCTATTTAAATCTGTAGGTTCCGGATGAGTTTAGAGTTTGGTTTTAAGAGATATTGCTAATTTTTCTTTTGTACATTGTATAGACTATTTTAATGTGCATTTTGTACTACTATTTTATTTGGATTGGTTGCCTTTATGGATTGGGATCCTCTTATGTTATGTGTTTATGTTTGAAATGACCTAATCCAGCTAAGCAATAAAAGTTTATTATTATTTGTGGGTATTTTCAGACGTGACGTTGACACGGTGAACCACGGTGAATACCCACCTGTGGTCACCGTGTCCCGTATGTCTGTTTGCGGTGCGCCAGATGTTGGCCATGGTCAATCGGCACATGGGGTTTGTTTGAACCACGCTTCCCGGGCTAGCCGGGGGAAGGTCCCGGGAAGCGTGGTCAAACGGACCCCGGGCCGTGGCCAAGTAAAAGTAACGTCTGGCTGCGTGCCACGGCCCGGGATCCCCGGCGGGATCCCGGGCCGTGGCACGATCGGCCGGACGCGGCGGCCGCATTGGCCCTGCCACCCGCCCGTCTCCTCGGAGGGCGGGCGGCGGGGTGCGTGGAGGGGGCGGGGCCGTGCGGCCGCACGTTGCGCCGCATGGCCCCGGCCCCTCCCACTTTCCCCGCCGGGATCCCCCCAGCACGTCTGTTGTGCCGTTACGGGGTGACCCCAGCGGGGAACAAAGCCGGTGGTGCCGGTACGGGGCCAAAGGGCCCCGTATCGTCTGAAAGTACCCTGTGTTAAGAATGTGTGGTTTCTTTAAACTGATACAATTTCTTCAGTGCAAGTGTTAATATGGACACAGCTCAATGACTCAGGGTAGATTCTCAAGAGCAAGAACTGCTTCAGGATAGAGGAAATGGAGACTCCAAGCAGATCCTATGCATCTGCATGGTTCAGTCCAAGTCCACCGGAACAGAGCCCAGATCAAGATCACCTGCTCTGCACTCCTCTTACCAGCGCAGCGTCCTTTTGCACATGCCCACTAAACATAATACTTTTTTTGTGCATATGCAAGAAACCACTTTGTTTTATGTGCATGTGTAAAATGGTGATGCTCTGTAGTGTGCAATTATTAGGGATGGGCATCTGGGTGAAAATTCTGGACCTGTATTATGGTTCAATTCCAAATTTAATTATGGATCCGTAATACCGATCTGTATTTAAATCCGTTAAAAAAAAAATTAAAAAATATTTTTAAAAAACCAAAAAAAGTCCCCATTGTGTAGGCACAAAATGGCCACCAGACCATTCTGCACATGCACAAGCTTTTCTAAAATGGCAGTGACAGCATCACTGTCAGTTTGGGAAAGGGCAGCTGGTCTGCACACATGTGAAATGGCCACTACACATGTGCAGACTAGCTGCCCTTTTCCAAAATGGTGGCAAGGCTACCACTGCCATTTTGCAAAAGGCCACACATGTACAGAATGGTCTGGTGGCCATTTTGCACATGCACATTTTAAAATGTTTTTTATTTAAACCAAACTGCAATGAAGGTGTTGAGGTTTGGTACGGATTAATCTGTAACTGCCTCTTATGAGCAGTTATGAATTTAATTGAAATCTGAATGTCTACCCCTAGTGATTATGCCCTGAGCCATTGTGTACATGTGCCCTTTTGGAGGTCCCCCATGTTCGTCGGGGGGCCACATTGGAGAGGGCGGTCTCCGGTCTCGGTCACCACACCTCAGTTGTGGAATTCCCTCCCAGCAGAGCTTCGTTTGGCCCGGGCCTTCCCTCCTTCAGGTGTCAATGTAAAACTTGGCTGTTCTGCCAGGCATTTGGTGAGAGAGATGGGGAGGGGGAGGGATGGGCTAGGGTTGGGGGGGAATTGATGGTTTTATTGTTGTTTGTTTTAAGTTATGTTTATATTTTATGCTTTTATATTGTACACCACCCTGAGGTGCCTTTGGCAGGAGGGGCCAGGCTAAGAATTTTTTATAATAAATAATAATAAATAAATAATTTTTTCAGACACCAAAAATGTATTCTGTTTAATGCATCTGTGAAAAAAGACAACATGCATAATCGCACAGCAGTTGGAACTGATTGTGGAGATATACACAGCAAAAAAACCTGCATAGGATGTCTGCAATCCATTCCTAAACTATGGATCAACTCCACAGAGATGAATGGGCTGCACTGATTGACCCTTACTTCATGCTGACTTCCTTCACTTCAAATTCTGTCTCTCCTCCCTTACTTCTGCTATCTCCCTCATTAGACAGAATTACTATACCTCCCACATTGAGTCCTGTTCTTGGGACCCTCGCCGCCTGTTCTCCACTTTTGATTCCCTCCTCAATCTCCCCTGTCCTCCTCCTCCTCCCTTTCTGCTCAGGGTCTTGCTTCCTTCTTCACCTCCAAGATAGACAAGATCCACCTCGACATCGCTTCTCACTCCTCTCCTCTTCCTACTCCCTCCCCTCTCCCTCATCCCCCTCCTTCTCTCCTGTCCTCCTTCCCTCCCACCTCCCTTGAGGAAATCTCAGCCCTGCTCTCCTCCTCCAACCCTTCCATTTGCCCCCTTGACCCCATCCCCTCTCACCTCCTGACCTCCATTGTTCCCACTGTCACCCCTTCCCTCCTGCACATCATCAACCTCTCCCTCTCTACTGGCTCCTTGCCAAATCCTGTCGCTTCTCCCTCCATAATATTGCTAAGATTCACTCTTTTCCCTCTGTCTCCTCTGCCAAAACCCTTGTTCATGCTCTGGTCATCTCTCACCTTGATTACTGTAACCTCCTTCTCACTGGCCTCCCCAGCTCTCACCTTTCTCCCCTTATCTCCATCCAAAACTCTGCTGCCAGGGTCATCCACCTCACCCGTTGCTTCGACCACATGCAGCCCCTCCTCTCCTCTCTTCACTGGCTCCCCCTTCCTGAACGAATCTTGCACAAGCTCCTAGTCTTCACCTATAAAGCTCTTCACAACCTTGCTCCCCCCTACCTCTCTGTGCTAATTTCCCTCCATACTCCAGTCTGTGAACTCCGCTCCTCCTCTGTCCCCTCTCTCGCCCTCCCACGCCTCCCCTGCTCCCCTAACCGCCTTAGTCCCTTCTCCCTCCCTGCCCACATCCACCTCTCCCCCTCCCTTCGTACCTTCATATCCCTCCTCAAGACCCACCTCTTCCACTCTTCCCTCCTCGGATTCTCGCTCCCATCACCTAACTCCTGCTGATACCCTCCATCCAGTACAATCTGTTACCTGAGGTCTGTGTACTCATATCCTCACCACATGGACCAACCAGCCATCAAAGCGCCAGGTACATTGCTTGTGCTATATAAATGCTTACTATTAATAATAATAATAATAATAATAATAATATAATTAATAATAATTCATAATAATAAATAATTAATAATGGTTGTTAGTCAGAAGGAATTCTTGCAGAGTAACTGCTTCCCTCTGGTTCTGTTCTGGTAGAGCCAGGAAGTAATTTGATCCTCCCCTTCCCTATTTTCCCACCTTACTTCTGGCTGGGCAGAAGGCAAACAATTGCAGAGGGAGGATGGCATAAACAAGCTACCACAGACAGTATAATTGGAAGCACTGAGGGCAAACAGATCAGGAAGAGAGGTGTATGCTGGGAAGTGGGAGGACTGACAGAGGAAAAACAAACAGAACTACTTGTTTCTGAATGAAATGATCATCTCTTTTCAAGGAAAATCCTCCCTCCTAGGATTCCTTGCAAAGGTAACTTCCCTACCTCAGAATAACAGCCTGTGTGAACAATCCCTAAGAGATTGTGCCAGCAGAGTTATATGTCTCAAAACTGACATGTCGCTATCCATGCAAAAAACTGTGTGCAGACATTGGGTGTTTTTTATACATGACAGCACTGAGTGCCCTTATGCTTTAATCCTGCCCAGGGTGAGAGCACTCACTCTGGAAGGATTTGGCTAAGCCACTCAACAAAGGTGATGGTAGGAGGAGTTGGGGAGAGGGCAGGGTGGCATGTGGACATATGTCCGCACAGCCCCACCAATGCGCTGCCAGGAGTGGTCCACCCCCCTCCCTGATGAGCAGCCATAGCGGCCAATGAGACTACTGTGGCTGCTCAGAACTGCCGTGGACACAGACCGGGGTTAGTGCAAGTGGGCCAACACACATTATGGCCCGCTTTACCCCCATTCAGAGTCCCTTTCATGGGCCGTAGTGGCACTTAGTCTGGACTGTTCCTCGGGGATGGTCCCAAGGAACAGCCCAGGGATAGCGTTGCCACTGCCCTTGTAAACCTGGGTTCCGGCCCAGGCCAACATCTGGTGTCCAGTTTTAGACGTGACAGCACCAGAGCTTTCCATGCTTGGAGAAGTGTGGAAATCTGTTTTACCATCACGTCTGACAACACCCATTCTTTCCAGGTGAAATAATGGCTCCTGTGGAACCAAACCTGGCTGTGGTGCTACACTTTTAATTAAGTAGTAATCATCTGATTGGTGTCTCCCCCTTTCCTCAAAACCTTTGCATCTCATTCTGTGGTACAGACAGGGTGTGAGGTCGGCAGTACACCACAAGGGGAAAAGGGGGCTGTGAGGTCGGAAGTACCTCACAAGGGAAGAAGGGGAGTCATAAGAGGGGGAGACACAAAGAGCCAACACCCGGGAGATTAAGGTCACAAGGCAGTGTCTGGGAAAACTAACCTCAGGATCTAATAGAGTCATAGGATCATACGATTCCCAGCCTAGATCATCATGGGGTATCTGGGGCAGCGCCAGCCAAGAACCGCTCCCTTTCTCACACTCACCCAGGGGTAAGGGCAGGGGCAGAAATAGGGTGCTGGGAGTGAGGGCACAAGGGGTGAGAAGCCCAGGGAAAGGAATAAGAATGGGAGGGGGCTAGCACACGAGGACCCCAGGCAGCACTGCAGTGAAACAAGAAAGGGAGCTCATTTACCTGAATCTCTCCTGCCACATGTCACCACTCACACACCTTTCACCTGGTCCAGTCACTCACACACTCGTAACCACAGAAAGAATAGGGAAATTGCACAAGCACAGTAGCCAGGGGCCGGTCTCACAGGCAGAGCACTGTTCACCAGCAATGAGAGCCCTGTGTGACTCGCTTATATGCTCTGGTGGGGGGGCAGAGCTGGAGACGTTTGGAGCAGGGTGGCCCCATCGGCTGGGGTGTGTGTGGTGCAGCAGCTGTGGGCGCTTGGGAAGCCCCACCTCCTGATCCATCAGGAGTTGCAGGGGTCATGACTGCGGTCTGGGGCGCGCTGTTGCAGTAAGTCCATCCTGCACTTCCGGGTAGCGGTGGCGGTGCTGCTGCAGGGGATCCTGAGGAGCATTCCTGTGAACCGGGAGTCGGGGGGGGGCTGAGGTAGGGAGGTGCTCAGGAGCTCTAGGGGCTCACCCTCCCTGCCCTCGAGGCCGGAGCCTGACACGGGGTGACTATATGGGGAAGCAGTGTTGGATCAGGTTGTAAAAAAGGGCACCTGACTTTCCCGGCGGCTGCTCCAAAGTTTTGGAAATCCCTTCCCTTGAAGATTCCCCAAAGCCTGAGCCTGAGAATTTTCATAAAACAATGTAAGACCTACTTATTTAACCAGCCTTAGTAGGTGAGGATAGGATCTGGGGAGTGGTTTTAGTGGGAATTTTATATAGTCCATATTTTTATGGGCTTTATGTTTTTAAAAAACTGTGACGTTCATATTTTTATGGGTTTATGCACGTCTATTTGTATTTATTTTATGTTGTAAACAACCCTGAGGCTCTAAGGAAGGGCAGGTTAATAATCCAATTAAAGAAATAAAATAAAATAAAATAATGGAAGTAGAAAAACAGTTTATTATTTCCTCCCTCAGGGTAATTAAGAAGACATGTATCTTTGACATTTTTTTATTTTATTTTTTTAATGTCCACTGAGATTAACCTGTTTTGCCTAATTAGGTTTTCAGCCTGCATAGATTTATGAATGAACAGTTTTGAACTTTATGCATTGGGAGTAGCTCCATTGGAAGATTACCATCATTGGGTGAAAACAGACATGACACTAACCACCCTTTAACCACCCTTGGTGGTTATTTATGCTTGTTACAGGGCTGTATTGGTGCCCTATGCAGCCCTGAAACATGCATAAATAACCACCAAGGGTGGTTAAAGGGTGGTTAGCGTTATGTCTGTTTTCACCCTGTGTGTAAAATTAAGTTTGTGTATAAAGCTTTGAAGGATCAGATCCTCTGACTGTTAGATCTTCAAAGGATGAAATGTTGAATCTCTTAAAAGGATGAAAGGTTAAAATCTTAATCTCAGAGTGATTAGTTTTATTTATTTATTTATTTATTTATTTAATTTAAACTCTGCCCTTCCCATAGAGACTCAGGGCAGCTTACAATTCATAAAATAAAGCAATAACATTCAAATAATAAAAACTTCTACCCTCCCCTCAAAACTTCCTTGTCCCCCAACCCCCTCTCCCTAAGCCCCTATCCCTGCCCACCAAATACTTTTTCAAATAAAAATGTTTTACACGGCCTCCAGAAGATGCTTAGGTTCAGGCTCAAGAAAACCCCCTGGGAAAGGGAGTTCCACAAAACTGGGGAAACATCCCAGAATGCTTTCCTGCGCACCAAGGGACAAGGGTAACAGGTAGAACATGCAAGAGGGCGCTCCCAGCCAACCATAAGGGCTGCAATGGGAGATGGTAGGACAGGCAGTCTTTCAGATATATGGGACCCATACTGTTTAGGGCTTTGAAGGTCAAAACTAGAATCTTCAATTGTGCCTGGAAAACTATAGAGAGCCAAAGCAGACTTCAGAGCACTAGTATAATGTTCTCCCAGCAACTCATCCTTGAAAGAGCCTAGCTGCTGCATTGTACATCAGCTGCAGTTGATTTGCCCCTGACTTCAGTGGGGATAAGTTTCTATCCCTCTATCCAGTCAGCCAGCCGGTGCCGGCCTTAGAATTTGCAGGGACCAAGGCAAAGATAAAATGAGGAGGCCCTGATAGCCCCTCCCATGTAGTCCCACCCCTGTGGAGGCACCCTCTGCAGGGTCCTAGAGGTGGTCATGTTTGGGACTCTGATGGGAGGGAGTAAGGCCCCCACACCCTGCTTAGGTAAAACAGGAGGCACTGCAGGGCCCCCAGAATAGAGAAAAGAACAGGGCCCAGGGTGGTCACCCCGTGTTAAGGACAGCCCTGAATCTATCCATAATACAGGGGTGGGGAACGTTTTCTGTCCCAGGGGCCACTTTGAAAATTAGTACGAGCTCCGAGGGTCACATAGAGGTTGGGGGCGGGGGGGCTTAATGGCTATATTCCTCTGTCCTTGCAGGAACGCAGTAGTGGAGGATATGGAGCATTTTTTTCTCTTTTGCCCTTTATACGAGTCCCTTAGACTGGCTTGGATAACTCCCCTATGGGAACAGAGCTGCTTATTAAACAAGAACAATGCAATTGAATTACTGGCATCCCAGGATGAGGAAGTTATCCAGGCGGTTGCTTTGTTCGCCTTATTGGCAATGAGAATCAGCACTGCACTATGTTGAAATCTGAGAATTTTCTCTTTCTACGCACTGCGGGTGTTTTTCACTCAGTTTTTTCCAACCTAGAGCCCCTACAATATTTGAAAGATGATGTATGATATGTTGTTCGTGTTTATTTACTTATATGTTTAAGAGTTTTATTGTACTATATGTCGATGTTTTTATTTTTGACCATGGCGAAAGTTAGTGTCTAATAAAAGGATTGATTGATTGATGGCTGTATTCAAGAAAAGGAGGGCCCAGATCATGAATCTGGTCCCTGGATCTGTCCCCTACCCTTATGGGCAGGCCCTCCTCTCTGCTCCCTTATCCTGAGCTCAGTTTTTCAGTGCTTGGGGTAGAGACTGGATTCAATTGCCAGATCCAGGCACTAGGAAAGGGCCACATAAAAACTTGGCAAGGGCCGCATTTGGTCCCCAGGCCTGAGGTTCCCCACCCCTGATCTAATAGGTAATGTTACATAGTGTGGACCCCATCCTGCTTCAGATCTTGAGGCATGACCATAACTCATCTAAGAAATAATGCTGATGTATATCATAAATAAAATATCAACTATTTTAACATGATTAAATAAAAAGTTTCACAAGTTCCCATCCCACCCCCTCAGCAGTATATACTTTAGCCAAAATGACATAGTCACATGGAAAAAAAGTAGCAAAATTGAGCAAAATGTTCCCCTCTAGCCTCAAACCTTGTTTGCAAAGTTGTGGAACCAAGCAGATTGTTACAACCATCTTATAAACTCCTTGGAGCAGGGATTTTGGAAATAGAAATTCTGATAGACCCTTAGCTATTGCAACCTTAGCAGACTCCTCTATAATTAGTTTACTACCAACACGACAAGCTGCTTTGCATCAGATTTATTAGTGCAACATATACCACTTCAGATAGCTAGGCTCTCTGTTTTTTGGGGGTGGGGGAGGGTGTTGCATTCCAAGAGTTAAAAAAATAAGCAGGCTGAGTGTTTACTTTCACATGCTTACTCCAGGGCATTATAAGATCATTGCCTTTATTTTTGAGGGTAAAGCCTCAAGTAGGATCATTTTTTTCCCTTTCCTCTGCGACTGTGAAAAACACTTATAGGGAATCATTCCACTTGACCTGAACCAAGCAAATATGAATTTAGAAAAAAGAAAATGTGATCTGGCCTTTGAGATACTGCTTGGAATTTTTACTGCTTTCTAATGAGTGAAGTTGAATTCTCCACTCTTCTGTTCATGAGATTTGATCACGGGATTCCTGGTATTCTGAATCTCTGCATCAATAACAGTAGACCTGTTCTACATGTTTGCATGGGAAACTGAACTTACTCTTAGCTCTATTTAAAAGCAACCACTACATCCAGATATAAACAGTTTGATCATCTGGTCGGTAATTAAGAACAGATTGAACTCCAGGTTCTAAAAACATATGGTTTATTGAAATCTATTTCATTATCCATGAGTCTGTGAGTGGCTATAAGAGGCAGTGGACGCAATACAAGATCGAGAGTCAGGAGATCTGCATTTTGTTCTGATTGTTACTAATCATTCACTATGTGGCTTTGGATAAAATTTTCTTAGACTACATTCAGATATAGGGTCGCCATCTCTCCAGGGAGAGGGTCTGGGAGAAACCCTGATTTCTCTGGCTAAGCTAGCAGCACATAAGAACATAAGACGTGCCATACTGGGTCAGACTAATGGTCCATCTAGCCCAGCATCCTGTCTCCAACAGTGGCCAATCACGGTGGCTTGGGAGGAGCACCCAACAGGTCACAATGGGGGATTCATTCCCTGTTGTTTTCCCCCAGCTCCCATCATGTTCCCTGATCCTGTCTGGCTAATAGCTGCTAATGGACCTATCTTACAGAAACTTGTCCAAACCTCTTTTAAACTCAGCTATAGTACTGGCCCTTACCACAGCATCTGACAGTAGATTCCACAACCCAATTATATGCTGAGTGAAAAAAATATTTTCTTTTATTTGTTTTAAACTTGCCACCCATGTATTTCATGGAGTGTCCCCTAGTTCTACTACTAGCTGAGAGGGTAAATAACCGCTCCTTGTTTATTAGTTCCACACCACTCATGATTTTATAGACCTCTGTCATATCTCCTCTCAGTCATCTCTTCCCCAAACTGAAGAGCCCCCAACCAAACAACCGTCTTCTCATACGGGAGCCCTTCCATGCCCTTGATCATTTTTGTTGCTCTTCTCTGTACCTTTTCCAGTTCAGCTATGTCTTTTTAGAGATGGGGTGACCAGAACTGCACACAATATTTGAGGTGCGGTCACACCATTGATTTGTATAGAGGCATTATGACATCCTCAGTTTTATTCTCTATCCCCTTTCGAATAATTCCTAACATTCTGTTTGCTTTTTTGACTGCTGCTGAGCACTGTGCTGTGGATTTCATTGTATTGTGCATAACCACCCCCAGATTCTTTTCCTGAGTGGTAACTCCTAGCTTAGTACCCAGCATTGTGTATGCATAGTTTGGATTATTTTTCCCTACGTGCATCACTTTGCACTTGTCCACATTAAATCTCATTTGCCATTTAGATGCCCAGGCACCCAGTGTCGTAAGATCCCGTTGCAGTTCCTCATAGTCTGCTTGTGTTTTAACTACCTTAAATAACTTGGTGTCATCTGCAAATTTGATCACCTCACTCTTAACACCCATCATTAATGAATACATTAAACAGCACCGGTCCCAATACACATCTCTCCATTGTGAAAACTGACCATTTAGTCCTACTCTTTGCTTTCTATCTTTCAACCAGTTTCTGATCCATAGTAAGGCACGACCTCCTATCGCATGACTTTTTAATTTTCTCAAGAGCCTCTCATGAGGGACCTTATCCTGGCTAACCCATAGAATTGGGTCTTCCAGGAGTGGCAGGGGGTGGCCACATCAGAAAAGAGGTGAGCCTGGCCCCAATGGAGCTCCTCAATGTTGTGATGCTCTGCAAGAGTGGGGTTGCATCAGAAAGGGGGCACAACATCCCCTTTATGGCTTGGGCCACAGGTATCTGAAAGACCACCTCTTCCCTTATGTTCTGTCACAGCCTCTGAGGTCAACCGAGGGCACCCTCTTATGAACACCAACTACCCATGAAGTTTGTACAATGAGAATGCACAGAGAGGCATTCACAGTGGCTGCTCCACACTTATGGAACTCTCTCCCTGTGAGGTCCTTGTAGCAGGGTGGCTGCTTCAAGACAAAGCAGGCCTTAAAAAGCCCCTAAAAACCCAGAATAAACAGGCAAGTTGCAAACAGGCTGTTACTGAAAAGCTGCAACCTAAATTGGCAGCAACTGTTTGCAAGAGCTGTAGCTAGCTGAGCTGGCTCCAATTAGCAGTTCCCAGCTGCAGCAAGCTGCTGAGGAACATGTGACTGTCTGAGCCAATCCTGTGAAAGAGGAAGTAGCAGGGAGGAGCATAAACGCAGACTGCTGACCTGATCACAGAGGAGCTGAAAAAGAAAGGAAGTCTAGAAGGAGAGAGTGTTAGTGGAACTGCCCCAACCCAATCAGGAGTCAAAAGGAACTGCCCAGTCCTGGAGAGCCCTGCATGAAACAGGACTCTATGCAGACTTTATGGGAAAACCAGGTAGGACTGAATGGACTCCATAGACTCTGTGAGACTTTGAACACAGGAACTTTGAGTTGCCTTAAAGAATTGTTGATACCTCAAAAAGGAAGAACTTTATGTTGATTCTAAGGGTGTCTTTAGACATAAAGCCAATGGGTGTCTGAGGCCGCTTTCAAATGAGACGCTTAGAAGCGCCTCTTGAGCCCCACATTCAGAGAAAAGTCGCATGGGGAGTGTTTTCAACTTCCTCACGCTGCTGGAAGTGATGTGCTGCCAGTTTTCAGCAGCGGCTGGAGATGCAGGGCTTTGAAGGGCCATGATCTCAAAGCCTGAAAAGTGAGGGTTTCAGAACCTGTCTCTTAAAAGCCCTGCATCTCCAGCTGCCTCCACTGCCAACAACGAGGAGCACGTCACTTCCAGTAGCGTGTAAGCACTCCCCATGTGTCTTTTCTCTGAACGCAGGGCTCAAGAGGCGCTTCTATGTGCCTCGTTTGAAAGTGGCCTGAATGTATGTTTTGACCTTGATATGAACACGGGTTTGGCCCCGTGTTCACCATGTGGTGCTTCTTAGACACACAGCCTATCTTGGGACAAATTGTGTTTTGCTCGCTGCCTGATCTCAGCACGTAAGTGTTGCCACCTCGTTCCCCATGTTGTACCTGATAACATGCCACGTGATATCATTAGACAGAACTTTGGCCATGTGTTCAGCCGGAACACGCAAATTGTCCTTGTTGATGCAATGATGTTCAACAGGTGGCCATATTGGTGTTGGGATTGCTATGGTGCTTACACACAATGGCCAAACATGTGCTTACCGGTTTTGACACCAGATCTTTGTTATGTCTAAAGATGCACTATGTTTATGTTTGGGAGCCCACTTGTTGGGAGAAGCCCCGCCTGGTGGTGCGGGCCCATCTATAAGGGGAAATGAGACGAGGCTTGGAGGGCAGTAAGCCCTTGTCTGGGGTATTAGAACCCAAGAGGACTAAACTAAGTTGCCACGTTTGGCTGAGAGACTTTTGTTGATGAAGTGCCCAGGCACTATTGCTGTACCTTAAGGAAGGGGATCAAATGTTGCTGTTGCAGCTCCCAAAAAGGAGTAAAAGAGAGACAATTTGTGTGGGTGAGATGAGAAGCTGATTCCCCAGAAGGTTCCTCCTGAGCTGGAGATCCCACTCATCCACAGTCCCTTCCAACACTATGATTCTATGATTTCCTTTAGGGATCTGCCTAAACCCGAACCTGCTTATCTTTTGGAAGAGGTGTAAGAGCCTTTTGTTTTGCCAGGCATTTGGTGGGCTAGGATGGGGTTGGGGTTAAGGAGAAGGTTGGTGAGTGTGGTTTAGGGTGTCAATTGTTTTTGTTTTTCATGTAGGTTTCATAGTCTCTATTTTATATAAAATATATACAAAAATATATTTATATAGTTTTGTGCACTGCCCTGAGCCTTTGAGGAAAGGGTGTGATAAAAATTGATTTATTATTATTATTATTTATTATCCCACCCCTGTCCCACCCAGAGAACATCGTGAAGTCATGAGGTTCAAAAAGGAGCAGGGTTATGTCAGAAAAGAATGTGACAGTTGATTTGTTCTGACCTCCAGCAGCATGGTCCTCCCTTTGGTTTCCTCCTAGAAGGAGAGTGCAACCCTATTCAGACATCAGGATTACCATTTATGAGCCCCAGTGGCACCAACACAGGTTCAGGTCATGTTTATTGTGAAATGGCATTTTTGTGATATCTGAATGAATCTACCACATCATAATACAGAGGTGAACGGTGGTAATAGTAACATGGTGCCACTCTGCTACCTAATCACACTGAATGCACCCTAAATCTCACTCTGCTCTCCTGTGCAAGGATACTTAGACTGTGATCTTCAAACCACTTACTCCAAAGTAATCCTGGGATTAATCCAGAGAAGGCAGTTTGGAGGTTGCTGTCTTAATCACATGTGTAAAGATCTTCAAATCCTCAGATGAAAACTTCCATGAGAGCTCACTGTAGTCTTACTGATTAACTGTGAACGATAAATCGCTAGAAGGATCTCATGAAGAAGTACACAGCGTCATCTGGGATCTAACTCCCCTTGTATGGAGGACAGCCTGTTTCATTTACATTGTATGTTAGTATTTGTGACCCTGGCTTGCTGTAAAGACACAAGAGAAAGCATGAAAATTACCAGCAGGTAAATGCATTACTCAGTCAAAATATAAAGGTATTAGCAGCCTAAAAATAAGATAGTATGTTGGGTGCAGATGCTCAGGCTGTAAAAAGGCCCAACAAGAGAGAAAACTTATTCCATTATTTTATAAACAAAAAAGCATTACCAGAGACGGGACATATTTCTTCTCCAATTTTTCAAGATGTGTCTAGCCCTAATAGCTCCACCAATATTATCCCACTCTTCCCTGAAGGCTCATGTCAGCCAACATCATCATAAAAACAAATACACAAAATACAGAAGAGAAAACCCATAAAACCACGTAAGATAAAACCTCCATTCCAACTTGGAGTACTCTGCATGTGTGCACACCTGCCAAGCCTAAACCTGGGTAAAATCATGAGATTTAACTGTTGAGAGCCAGAACAGCCTAATGGATAGGGAGACCAGGGTTCCAATGCTGTCTTTTACATGAACACAAAGGGTGTCTTTGGGCAAGTCACCCTCTCTCAGCCTCTGTTCCACATCTGTAAAATGGGAATAACCATGACCTACCTCACAGGACTGTTATGATGGTGAATTAGAGAATGATTGTAAAGCATTTTAAACACTGAAAGCACTATATAAATGATAAATATAAGGCAGTGAAGGTATCAACAAGGAGAACGGAAACACAGTCAATTTATTATCCACATATAAGCCTGCTGGTTATCCGGCGATTAACCAAATACTGTGACTGCTAACCAGCAAACTGGATAATACTGCAATGGTTAACTGGTTTATTGTATTTCGATTCACATATTACCACTAGAATGAATACTACAATTAATAGTCTGAAAACAGGTCCTAAGAGCAGTGGGGAGGAGCAAACAGGAAAGGAATTCTAGACAAACGGTAATAAGGTAAATGGCGTGCTGCAGTATTATGCAGTAAATCGGTGAAATGTTGATTCAGTTCACCTGAACTGAAGGGGGTGGAGAAGGGTACTCAAAATATGTGGAAATTTAAAACAAAAGGAGAGCTACGGCAGTTGAGGAGGGAATGATAGCTAACAGCAGGCCTGTAGCGAGAACACTTGCACAGTGGGGGAAAGACTAAATGACAAGGATGGCAATTGCTCTTGCCTTCAGAAGTTTGTGTATTATAGAGACATTTTCATACCAGAATTGTGATGATTATTCTATGGCCTTAGGCCTATAGTCAGTCATCTGAGTCCTCAGCTGTCTCAGTCCTGAGACAAATAAATTGAGGGGAAATACCTAAAACACATCTTATCAAATTTCTACAGGAGGGATTTGCAGGGGAAATCAATCGTCCTAATCCCCATTCTTCACTTCACTGCAAGTCTAGCCAGCAGCAAAGTTATGGCATGGGAGTAGTGTTGTTTGAGGACTGGAGTGGCTGAGGAGCTGCCTCCAAGGGCCTGCAACTCCTGAGAGACTGCTGCTAGGATTGTGTGAGAGACTGACAGGGCAAGGGGAAGAATTTTTATCTTTCATATTTAGTGAAGGACATATAGATGGTACAGGGTAGTGAGATTATAAGTATTTAATTATGTAATCGTATTATTGCTTTACTAAAGATTTAAAGTATTAAAGATTTGTTACATTTTACCACACCACCCCTTCTAATTCCTGCTTATATATAAAGTTCGTAATGTTAGAACTTATTCTTAGAATGTTAGGCCACTTTTAGACGAGCAGCCTGGGAAGCACATTCTTCAAGGCACTGCTAGGAGAAGCTGCACGGAGTGCGTTTACATATACTGGAAGTGGTCGCCCGCCGTAGGAACTGCCAGTATGTGCATCCTCCCACGGCCTCTTTAAAAACACGTTCTGGAAACCTCGGGGTTTCCAGAATGTGTCTTTAAAGAGGCTGCAGGAGGTTGTGCATGTCACCGATTCCTACTAGGGATGTGTGAACAACACTGTTCGGAGTTCGGCTCGAACTTGGTCTGTTCGGACGTCCGAACCGAACGTCCGAACAGAACTAGAAAATGGCCAAACAGTTCGGTCATGTTCGGGTGAGTTCAGGGTCGGGAAAAAGGTGACTTTGGATGGGAAAAACGTGACTGGAAGGGGGAGACAGCTGAGGAGCAGACTTCCTGGCACCAGGGGTGGAGACCAGGGGTGGTCCCAGGGCCAAATGATACCGATACTGAAAAACATCTTCAAATTAAGTATCGATTTCGGTATCAATAGCGCTATTTTCTGATGCTCAGCTGAGTTCAGCTGATCAGAACTCCACCGAACTGAACAGCCGAACCCAAACGGGTTTCGAACTGAATGACCGAATGTCCAAATATCTGAACCGCATTATGTTCGCACATCCCTAATTCCTACAAATGGCAGCCACTTCCGGTGCGTGTAAATGCACCTCGCTTGGCTTCTCCTAGCAGTGCGTTGAAGAACGCGTTTCCCAGGCTGCTCGCATAAAAGCAGCCCTAGGACTGTTATTGGTTTGTCTCTGCCTCTCCTCATATCCATAGTAGGTCACTAAAAATGAATGGAAGCAATGGACAGGAACAACCCCAATGTGTTGCTTAATGGGTGATGGGAAGATATACATCCCTTAATCCGATTCCACCCCTTCTAGCCGAGAGTTACTTAAAATACTTGTGCATTATGTGGAGAAGATAACTGTGAGGTACATCCCCTTTAAAAATATTGGGAGCTCTGCTCTTATTCCAGGCAAAGCTATACTGTTCCCTTTGTTTTGCCAGAAAAATAAAGGAGTCACCCGAGATGGATGTGTTCTAATCAGCCCCCCCATCCAGGGTTGCCAAGGTGCCAATGCAGGCCCTGCAATATGTACTTTTCATAAGTGTCCTTAAAAATGTGCATAGGTGGCAACCCTAACCCCTCCCTCCGTCCCCACCTTAGCCTCCTCTTGCTCTCTATAAGACTAAAAAACGTAACAGTAATGATATCAGATCAAAGTCCCTCACTGTTGTCCCCTGGTGGTTACTGGAACAGGTGTTGATACCACCTCCTATATGTTCCTTAAATAAATTGGACATACTGCTTAGTCCTCAAAAATGCCTGTAGTGTCAGGTTTATTTTCACCACTCAACAGTTCTTTAACCTCAACATAAGTACAGAAACTCAGCAGTTTCTTTATATCTTTCATACAGCCAAGCATCCTACTGAAGAGTCTATTCAGAGAACTTATAATTTAGGCGCCAAATGACTCTATAGCTCAAACACTCCTTACACAAACCCAGTTCCATTATCCCTTCTCCAGCAGCTGGCACCTCATTCTTCAGCTAACATTCCCAATTATGATAATCAGTCTTAAACTTTAGAAGAAAATGACATACTGCAGGAAGAGAAACAACCCTTTCCCTCCCCAACAACTTCCTCTTGTGGGCAAATAATTAAGCAATTTTAACCCCTGCCAAAGAGCTCTCCAAAAGGAGATTTCAGACAAAGGAAAGCAAATTTAAAATGTAAAGCATAACATTTCTGTCTTTTTTTTTTTTTTATTATATTCTTTTAATCCTGTATAATTATGTGGTACAGGTATGGTATATTATTTATGACTACTTACTATTTGGCTTGTATGTAAAATACTAGGGCTGAAATGAGATTTTGCCAAAATGGGAAATCCCATAAAAATCCTGGTTCCTAATACTGTCTTGGTCAAATTGAGAACCTCTTGGTACTCGACAAAGTTTCAGCCGACATTTTGTTTCTCGATTTACTGACCATTCTATTAAAGGCTTTTGTGTTCCTTTTCTGGTGTGTCCGTGTTGTGCTTTGCTGTGACCTCTCCCCTTGTGCGGGTGCCTCTGCGGGTGGGGTGGGGGTGTTGCCTGTGTTGTGTGGGTGCGTTCCCCCTCCTTGCCCCCCCGTGGGCCCTGTTCCCATCCCTGTGTGATTCTGTTGCCTGAAGTATGTGTGCCGCTCTGCTGTGTTTGCGTGTTGGGGAGGGGGGGCCTGGCACAGGACTGTCTGGGCTCCATGCCGGGGCTGTGTGGAACCAGCTCCTTTGTAGCAGCTGTCATCCAATCTCCCTCCCACCCCTCCCGTGCGGGTCCTGGTGGCTGGGGGGCAGGGCTGCATTGCGCGGCTTCGTTTGCCCTCAGTCAGCCATGTTGTGCCGTTGCTGTGCCAGCGGGGCTTCTCTACCGTTCCCAGCCATCCGTGTACTTTCACAGGTGTTATCCAGGTGTTTCCCAGGATGGGTGTTTGGCAGTTTGCGGGCCTCTCCCCTTTCCTTCCCACCCACCCTGTGGCACTGTCCGTGTAAATGTCTCCCTGTTCGGCGCCGCCTGGTGTTCTCTGGGTGTGCTCACACCCATCTTCACCCATCGGCACTACCACGCCGTCCGTGTAAAAAAGGCCTTTGTTAGCTTAATTTATTGCCAGATTATTGATGGTTGATATGAAGACTGTGGTGAGTATCCTACACCATCTATTTTGGGGTGGGGAATGCACCTAAAGAGGTGCACATTGCATCAGGATTTGAAGATACTAAGAAACAGGCTGAAGTAGAGCTGAAATGTGTACCTGATTTGGTACCTGTGAGCATTTTGGGTACCATTCCAGGTACTCAGATCGATATCTGAATACTGTTTGAGTACCCAAAAAACTGAAATACTAACCAATTACCAAATTCCAACATACTGACAACTGCTATACTAAAATACTGGGAAAATGCAGGACAATTTGTCCTGGATTTGTTGGGACAAAAATGCGGGACAATTTGTCCTGGAGTTGTTGGGATTTGGGTGTGGGGGAAGGGGGTGTACTTCAGTATACTGGTTATTGGTATGTCTGTATTTTTGTATTCATTTGTTAGTATTTTGGAGGTTTTGTATTTTGGTAACTGATCGAAAACTGGTTTGGGTACTACTAATGAAAAATACTCAAAATATGCAGTTTGATTCAGGTACCAGAAATTCAGTGGGCATACCCATTTTTGCAGGCCAGGTACTCATTTCAGGTCTAGGCTGAAGCTCACCTCTGGTGGAAGTGATGACAATTACAGACCTCCTGTTGAGAATCTATCATGTCTAACAGTCACAAGTTAAAACCTGGGTACCAGATGGCATTTTCCTGCTGATAATAGCAGTCATAGTAGGGTTATAACATCATAAATATAGTGTTAATCTCCTGTTTTTTGGTAAATATTTAATTTGGAGTTGAAATTACAGTGCAGACAAAAGTCCAATCCAGTTGTTAGGGAGATGACACGTGATGACACTAAGCCGCACAAGGTTATGTTTACTTAGGACATTTAATGAATTGGGCTAGCACCAGCACTAAATGCCCTGGTGTTATTCTGTAAACTGCAAAGTAATCAAGAACCATATGGTTTTATAGATGGCTCATTAACTCAACAGATAAGATCCTCTAACCAGAGAGTGGGGAAATCAAGTTCGGGAGCCAAATTTGGCTACTGTCTTTTTATTTGGCCACTTTCCAGTTCTTGGATCCACTTGATGTGCAGAGGGATAATTTTGTCTTTATGTCTTCCATAGAAATAGCAGTTCTCATTCAGAACCTCATGGGAGGGAAAATGTTAGCCCATTACCAGCTAGCCTTCTTTTTCCTCACCAAGAGAGGCCTATCCAGTACATATTGCAGCAATGGCTTGAAGTACAGATCTTTTTAGAAGTTTGGGTGTATGGTAGATCTTCCCAACTTGGGACTTTTTTTAAAAAAAAAAATGTTTTACTGAAGACTTTTACGCACAATATTGAATCATCTAGATACCTAAAAGAAAATCAGGTGAACTTTGTGGAACATGCCTACCTCAAACCTCACTGTTAAATAACTCCCTTGATAATCAAGTTCATTCACTGCTGTTCAATCACCAAATCAATGGCAGTATCAGAATATTAGTGGACAGAAAGGAGGTCATCTGGCTGAGGTACCCTTCATTACATGTTAGTCATTAAAAGTAAAGCCGATTAAAATAATAATAATAATGAAACAAATGTGGTTTTAGATTTGTAATAGGGTACGCTGGCTGTTAGATAACGAACCTCCTAGCTGAGACTGAATGGGATCAGCTGTGGCTGGGAGAAGTCAGCTGACCAAAATAAGGACTAAAAGGACTAGTGTTAATTTAAAAAGGAGGTTGAGAAGGGAATAAGATGCAGTTCTTCCTTTCTTGGGAGTAAGATCCCCAGAAGACAGGGATTTCTGAGTGGGACCCAGCCATGCCACAAGCGGCTTGTGTTGGAGAGACTTCTCAGAAATAGGTGCTATTGAGCACATCGTATGGTTTTGTATTAAAATTCAACCTTTCTGGGATAGAATACCACAAGTCTTACAAAAGATTAAAGGGAAGCACTGAAGCAGAGGCTGACTTTTCGGCCTTGTGAAATCATATTAGAATTGTCTAATCCCGACATCAAAGAGTATTTTCAAATGTGACGCTACCACGGGTGGCCACACTAACTCCAGCATGGCCAACGATGGTGGCGTCACATCTACTCCCGCCCGCCAGATGTTGCAGGCGGGAGCAGAGTTTACCCAGGACTGTGGTAGGGTTAACTCCAGGATGTGCACTGGGCTCCCTGCCAGAGCACATCCTGGAGTTAGTCCTGCCACAGTGTGGGGAAGGCAACCCCAGATCATGATAGAGTGTGCCATCATGTATGATGGCCTGCTCTACCAAACTCCGGCTGGTGGCCAGAGAAGTTCTGGGTGGGCATGGTGGTCTCATAGGCCGCTGTACCTGCCCAGGAGGCAGGGCTGCACTGTGCAGCATGGGGGTGGGGACATGCGGAGCCACATCTACTCATCCCCCGCTCTTTCCCCAGCCCTGGATGCCAGCATGTGTGTTCAGTGACTGGACCTGATTCTGCCCATGGTGAGGGCTTTCACCACGGACAGGATCAATGTGAGATGTCTCTAAGAGCTGTCATGTATGTAATAGGCCCAAAATGGCATTCCCCCACAAAGGTTTTCCCACCAGAAACTGCCCTTCCACCACAAGCGGCTCAGATCGTAAGCTGCGCTTCATCCCACTAATTTCCCTCTTGATTTTATTGTTTTCGCAGCCACTTTTTGGCATGTTTTCTCCCCCACTACTTTGGCATGGGAAACCAGCAACTTGTGGGCAGAGTTTCCGCTCCATGCGAAAGCAATATTTCAGGCGGAGATATTCTCTGTGATTTGATTTCGATTGGTTAGGGCTCTTAGGGCAGTCAGGGTTAAGCAGGGGTAGTGGGTGGTTCTCCCCACACCATATACAAGTGCTTTTCACAGATCCCACTGACTTTAGCTGGAGGTAAAAGCGATTTACAAAATTTGGCTCAGATTGGGGACCTAGAAGCAGTGGAGACACTGCTATTTTTTTTGAAGTTAGTAGGTCATAGCTCTCTGCCCCTAAAATTCTTGTAACTAAGGATAAGTTGTATTGCCACCCCCAAGCATTCAGAATCTTAAGTCAGGCCACACTAAAATCACAAGCTCAAAAAAAGAGTAAGGGTTCATTCTTTGTAGTGGCCATCTTTTTTGCAAACTTAAATGGAATGATGTTTCTAAAACCACAAGGAATAAAACCATATATTTTGTTAAGACTAATGCAGAGATTCTCATATAATGACCAGAAGCTGGAGCTTTACGAAAAACTAAATCGCTAGAGACTTGTGATTAAAAAAACAAAAGAATTGCAAGATGCAGCAACATTGGATTAAGAGATGCATCTTTCAGTTGATTTTTTTTCTGTGCATTGATAGTACTTGCACTATTCCACCCCCTCCCTTCAGTGTCTCTGAACCCACATCGATCATCGAATTAAGTGGGTGTCTCTTGCACAAAGCAGCATGGAGGATCAGGGTCAACCTGTACCATCAGGGAAACAAACTACCACACCAGTACAAGAGAAGCAAACATTTTAAAGCTTGGAAAAGTGATTTCGGATCTTCAAGAACTTGCAACAAGCCGACATAGGAACAGTAGTTGCTTTAATTCACTTTCCCTGCTCCAGGCCCCTACCCCACCCCAAGGGGGAATGTTGGAACACTAAAATCAACAAACACCAGTCACCTTACTTGCTTGAGTTGCTTTTCACCGCACCACCCGCTCTGGCACTAGCAGCCATCTCTCTCCTCCTGACTCCAGTCTGCCTCGTGCTGCTGCTACTTCCGCCACACACACACCACAGTTCCCGTGATGTGCAGGGCGGGTGAGGCAGTACTCATTTTAACTTCAGAAGGTTGCTACCTTGCAAACACAGTACTTTAAGATGGCTCTGAACATTCTCACATTTGGACATTCATTTCTCACAAATGTGAGAATTTTCAGAGCCATCTTGAAGAACCTTGTTTACAAGGTAGCAACTGTCTCGCCTCTGCAACAGACTGAATTTTTCCCATGTGCTAGGGGAGGGGCAGGGTTTCAGGTCACATGTATGCTTCCATGAGGGGGACGGGGGCCCATGTGACAGCCGGGGCTGGGCTTGGCTAGACCGATTACTTTTAAAAAACAAAAAAAAAAAAAACTAGTAGGGCTTCATGGAGATGCGTCATGGTGACAGTGAACTCAGGATAGCCTGGCCCTACCTGGTCATAGTGGCAGCAGAGCAGTAGCAGCAGCAACTTTACTTAACTGCTCTACCAGGCGGTACCGCACTGGTTGACTTTTCAGCTGGTTTTCTGCGAATTAGGTATTCCAACGAAAATCAGGCAACACAGAAGACCAGGAGTGGAAAATCGCGGGAGTCATTACCATTGACCAGGTAAGACTGAATAACTGGCAGATGGCTGAGATCACTATTGCCATATCGGTATGGAATGACGGAATGGGAGCAGCAGCTTTCACTACAGTATTCACTAGTATGAAAATACTACAGTATTTCACTACAGTATTCACTAGTATGAAAATACAGAAAAATGCTAGTATCCGGAAGCTTCTTAAACTCCTATTTCTACTTGGCAAGCATGTACCTCTTAGAAATTGGAAGAAACAAATTTCAGTCAAATTTCAGATAGGTGTAGAAATTCCATAGCACTTGTTACTAAACTGTGGGTCTGAACACAAAGGGAAGCTGTGCCATTTGTGAGTGGGGTCATGATCACAATGCTATTTGATAACCTTTGCATGCCTTTTTTGCTTGCATGGGGTCACAAAATTAAATTTTATTCCCCGAATGAATGATAAACGTTATGAAAACACTGTTCCAGGGGGGTGGGGGGAGGAGAGAGACAAAACTAAGAGCAATTTGGCCCTGAGATTTGAACTAAGTATAAAACTGTATTTGGTTCCTTCCTCCCTTTTCCATTTGGATGGTCCTCCTCCCCAAAAGCAAAGCTTTGTTCTACAGTAACATACAGTGACAGAGGCAGAGCTAAGTCAATCACAAGCTCTCCAGTTATGAGAATCTGTCAAGTCCATCAAACATCAATTGATGCTCCAAGACATCATTGCTGTTTTTTTTTAATATCCCTCCTTGTTAAGCTTGTATACTTCAGTTATGACACAGACTGGAATCTGCTTGTTCTTTAAAGCAAAGAGTATTGGTACTGATGGAATTCCTGGATAAACATGATATTCCAAGTGAGAAAATTATCATTGCAATATATGTGGCCCTCAGCCCATAAAGATTAAGAGTGTAATTATGAAGAAGAAAAAATATTATTCTTATTAGGGAGATTTCTCTAAAATGGTGAGTTGAATTCTATTCGCAGGCTGAATCATCTCCTGTAGGAAATAGATGGAAACCCATCTGGACCATCTGAATAATTTAAAATTGGGCTGTGCCAAAAAGAATGCAGACAAAGTACCATAGGCAATGGCCTTGGGCTATCATTGCAAAACAATAAATATAAGAGTTCATAGACCTTTCCCATCATCACCATCATTGCAAAATTGCTCCATTTATGACCTCTCTGTGCATTTCTGTAGAGCAACTGAAGCTGGTTACTGTCAGACACAGGATGTTGGGATAGCTAGACTATTGATTGGACCCAGTATGGCAGTTATGAGTTATTTTTGAATAAGCTGGGACCTTATCCAGGTCCCCACAACATCTAATGGAAACTTTCTATTCACAGAACTATAACAGACTATAAGAAAAGAGGCAAGTATTTTTAGTGGCTATATTGGGTGATTTCAGACGTTATGGGTGGGCGGTTCACAACAGTGGATCCCCAGTGGGGGTGAACAAAACAACCACGCCCCGGGGTGAATAAAAGCCCCAAACAGACATGACGGGACCGGGACCACGACCAGGAATCGGGCCAACAGATCACGGACTGGGGCAG
>QEPC01010260.1:3473333-3498607 GCA_003113815.1 Sphenodon punctatus
TGTGTGTGTGTGTGTGTGTGAGAGAGAGAGATGAATCTGGAACTTACTTGTGGACTTATGAACCCAGAACACTGAAAAATCTGGAACTTTATCATGTGTGTAAAAATGCCCATTATCATTTACCACATTATCATTTATCGAGTTACTGTTTACCACCCATATTTTATTTTATTTTTTAACTCCTTCCCGCCCTCCAGTCTTTTTTTAAGAGAAGTAATGGTAACATTCAGTTATACAATCATTTATTTTTATTTATTTATTTTAGTGAATTTGTTAGCTGCCCCCTCCTACCACAGTAGCTCAGGGTGGAGTACAACAAAACAAAAACACATAAATAACAAAACATAATAACAACCAAAGTTTAAAAACATAAACAATACAATATAAAATCTATAAAACCAACTCAGGTGGACCCACAAACAACACACCCCCCCCACCAACTCCCCACCCTTCATCTGTCTCCGTTGCCAAAAGCCTGGTGGAACAGTCAGGTCTTACACTGTCTTCGGAAAGAGGGGAGATCTGAGGGTAGGTGGACCTCTGTCAGGAGGGAGTTTCACAGCTGCAGAGCGGCGACCGAGAACACCATCCTCATCGTCACGACCCAGGAAACTCTGAGGGAGGCATCCCCAGCTAACCGCAGGGGTCTGTCCACAGCCTGGGGTGTGAGATAATCCTGCAGATAAGGAGGGCCCAGGCTGTTTAGGGCTTTGAAAGTCAATTCTAACACCTTGAATTGGGCCTGGAAGACTATAGGCAGCCAGTGCAGAGAACAGAGCACTAGTGTAATGTGCTCATGGCGGCCCATCCCCATAAGTAGATGGGCCTCCGCATTCTGCACCATATGCAAGCTCTGGACCATCACGAAAGGTAGCCCCACGTAGAGCGCATTGTAATAGTCCAGTCTTGAAGTGATGAAAGCATGGATGATGGTGGCCAGATTCGTGTTTGAGACATACGACCGAAGTCGATGCACCAGATGTAATTTGCAGAAAGCTTCCTTCGCCACCACCGCCATCTAGGCATCCAGGTGGAGCCATGAGTCCAGGAGCACCCCCAGACTACAGGCTTGAGGGACCAATGGCGGGCAAACCTCGTCAATGACGGGGGCTGGGCTACCACTCCCTCAGCCCTACCCACCAGCATCACCTCTGTTTCGTTGCAATTCAGCTTCAGATGGCTCACTTTCATCCAGTCCCCCACAGCCGCCAAACACCGGTTAAGCACAGAGACTGTCAGGTCTGGGTTAGCTGAAAAAGACAGGTAAAGTAGGGTGTCATCAGCATACTGATGACACTAGACACCAAACCTTCGAACAACCTCACCCAAAGGCTGCATGTACACATTGAACAGGAGAGGGGACAAAATAGAGCCTTGCGGGACTCCACATGAGGTCCCAGGGAAAAGATGAACATTAACCCAATGTCACACATTGAGTTCTTCCGGCCAGGAAAGAGCAGAACCATTCAAGAACAGTCCCACCCACCCCAGCTCCATCCCACAAGTGCGCCACCAACATCTCATGGTCAATGTTATCAAATGCAGCTGAAAGATCTAACATGATCAACAGGGTCGAATGACCTGTTCATGGTCCTATTCATGGCCAAGGTCATCAACCAAGGCCACAAGTGACAATACAGTAAAGCAATACATGATAATTTGGTAAACAGTAATGCGGTAATATCCAGTAATCCAGTTTGGTGGTTAACCTCTGCAGTAACTGGTTAGTTAATGAATAACTGTCTAACTCTCTGGGAATACTGGATATTAGTGGCGAATAATAATTTTTCCCCTCCATTTCAGCAATAGTTGTAATGGGCGCCGGTGTAGAATATGGAAGGGGATTCCCAACCCCTCTCAAGTAGCAGGGGACGCAGCTGAAGTGCTAGGCTCTTGGGTCCTAGTGCAGCTGCTTTTCTACTTTAATTACAGCCTTGACCAAAAGTTATCTTCAGAGGTCAAGCTCAAGTGCATTAGCACAAGCTTTTCAGGTACCTTGTAAATCCCCATGCGCGTGGCTGAAATCCCTTGGCTGTGACGACAAAGATTCTGTCAGCACATTTTGTACATCTCATTCTGTATAATATTTATTTATTTTCTTGAAGTCTTTCTGTGGTGCTACCGCTTCCATGACATTTGTAAATAAGCACACTTAAGTGTGTTTCCTTACAATAAGGGTTATGAAGTTCCACTAGAAATATTTAAGGTAAAAAATTTGACCATGGGAAAACACCACAAAATTTCCCTTTGAACAAGGGATTTTCTTACAATAGAGGCAACAGTATTATCCCTAAAGGCAATCTCTCTCTCTCTCTGTGCTTATCTGCAAAGCTTCTGCCTCAAACTTTCCCCAGCGCCACATTTGCTAGGGTTTCTGCTAGAGATGTAAAGAAACAGTACAAATATTCTCTTAGGTAGGAGCAAAGATGGCATGGGCCTGCTGAGAGGGAGCGCTGTAACTTGCTGTGTGATCTTGGAAAGGTCATTTATAATCTCTATGTGTCTCAATTTAACCACACGAAAAACCCTTATGTTTACCTCAGAGGGTGTGTATGAGGAAAATGAATGTTTTTAAAGAATGTTGAGATCCTGGAATGAATTTTGTTGTGACAGTAAATAGACAGTGTGGAGAACCATAATTATATCAAGCAACTGGATGCATAGCATTCTTATAAAAGATACTGGGTTTTTTTTTGGTCCCCTAATGAAAATGCCCTTTCTTTTAAAAGGAGATGCTCAGTATTTCTGAAAAGAAACTGCTGGGTTTTACATGGTGCTTCAAAGAATTTGTCACCACATGTGCTTGTCATCTCCCCTTAGAGAACCTCTACTAGGCATAATGGAAGCAGTGTCAAGGGTGATGAAAATGCCAGTGCATCTGTCAGTGGATCACCTTATGACAGCAAGTGATAAGCCTCCTAATGCTGAAGTGATGAATGTGCACGAACGTGGATGCTGTCCTTGTGTGAGACAGCTGAAAACACAAATATGAACAACTAGACATGACGACATGCCTCTGGGGAGACCCCACTAGTTTTTGTATCACTTGACTGATTCTAGTGCTCTGCACATTTTTACCACAGAGAAAGATAAGTGTGCTTATCAATACAGTTCCATGGCTCAGAAGAAGAAGTAGTCAGAAGGCAAGGATACATTAATCATATCCGTGACCTTTTGTATCTGCTCTTCTTGCAAATGATATTTTGTCTTGCGTGGCTTCAAAGTTTCCATAATGGGTTTGGAGTGCATTATAATTGAGTGATAAGATAAATGCGAGTGGCACTAGGCTTGTTGAGGAGGAAATGGTGTAGGGCCTGCATTATGTGCCAAAGAGAGGATGATTTCGTTGTAAAGGAGAAAGTGTGTGGCTCCTCTTTGTGACTGCAAGCATACCTTGTTAGGTAAGTGCAATGTGATTTACAGCACATGAAGCTTTAAAGTGGGCAAACGTGGAAGGTAGAGGAGTGTAGGGGGAAAGAAATCCATTTTTAATGTACTATAAAAGAGCCCAAATATACTGCTGAGAAATATAAAAATGTATTCCCCAAACTGAGCCAAAGATGCATGAAATATTTGCTCTCCGAATCTTTCTTGAGGACTTGAAAGAACCTAAAACACTCCACTGTGTTGAAGACATCGATATTTATTGTTATTAAATGTGATGGACAATTATATATATATATTTGCTCTCTTAATCTTTTTTGAGGACTTGAAAGAAATATTTATATATTTATTTATTTCAAGTCCTCAAAGATTCAGAGAGCAAATATATATGAGTTTGCCCATCACATTTAATAACAATAAATATTACAAGAAAAAGGCCCATCCGCTCAACTGCTGTAAGAATAAATATTGGTGTATTAAAAATGGGTATAGAAATCCATATTACAAATGGATATAAATGCACTTATTTGTATTTTGTTGAGCAAGACGTTAAAAAAAGAAAGCAATCTATAATATCGACCTGGCTTTAATAATTTTTGCTTTAGATTAGCCTAGTAAAACCACAGATCTTCACAATTGCTCACAATAAGCATCCTAACTTTTGACTAAGCATTCTGATCAATAATGTCTTATATTCTAAACAAACACAGCCACCACTTGCACTGTTCTGTCCATGAAAGTTAACTAGCACTTTTCCAGTTTCTAATGAATGAATAAGGTATCATTGATTTAGCCTGTTCATTAATGTGCATGAACAGGCAAAGTTCCTTCCTGGCTTGGGGTTATATCTTATTCCAGACAAAAGGACCACACTGAAAAGGACACAAATATACTGTTGCATCAGAATTGCTTCACAGTCAGGGAATTGTGATGTAGATGTTAATGTCCACACAGCCCTGTGTGTATGGTCATTAAGACATAGGATTGAATGCTCACATGCTGCAGAGTGGAGCTTCATATTGATACTGTGAGTTGAAGTTTAAACAACATTTTTTATCTGCTATTTATGGGGCTAATTCCAGGAAGAAGTCCAGACAGACTCTTAACATTCTCTGGCATGTAAAGGTCCCATGCTTCCAGCATTGTTATACTCCATGACATACACATGGGAAAAGAGTCAAGTGTGCCTGGGGTAGTGCTCAAAGAGTTCTTATCCTCTATTGAAGCTTTAACATCCGTTTATGCTGTTCTGTTTGTGTCAAGCAACCTTAATGCAAGATACAAGTTACCCCCATATCAACAGATACCTAGAACGTGTGATTATCGCACTTTTAAAACCATATCTGCCCTTCCTCTTGTCTGTGGTAAGTGAAGCCCCTCCCCCCCACACCGATACCAACACCCACATTCACCCACCCACTTTTCTCTCTATGGCCCTTTTCACACAGGCCCTCTAACACTGATAAAATGGGTGTTATAATTTATTATACATGTTGCAGGGCTGTAGGTGTTCTCTATGGGTGCCCTGCAACATGTATAATAAAATGTAACACCCATTTTATCAGTTAGCATGTTTGTGTGAAAAGGGTCTTTCTGTTGCTTCCCTTCTGTGCCCAGCCCTTGATACCCCCATCATTTTGGAATTTGCCCTTAGTCAGAGTGGAACTAGGCATTTGTACCCCCTCCCACTAACAACTTCTGCACCTCCCTACTCCTTGCCCCCTCCCCCAGTTTGAGAACCATTGGGTGTTTTCAGACATGACGCTAACCCCAGTTTAACCACACTTGAACATTTCTTATACATGTTGCAGGGTTATTGGTGCCCTATGCAGAACTGCAACATGCATAAGAAATGTTTGCGTGGTTAAACTAGGGTTAGCATCATGTCTGAAACCACCCATTAACTTAAATTACTTTCACACACCATAATTTACAAGTGGAGTGGTAGAGCCCATTAAAAACAAAGGAGAACACTGTCATATGTTTATTTCATATGTGTGAGTGCTTCTACCTAGAGTAAGTCCGTGCTGACTTTCCATGTGGTGTTTTCTGGAAGCTTTGCTGCCTGAAATCATCATGTGAAAACGTTCCCTTTGGGTGCAACCTCCCCTCACTGAAGTCAAGGGCAAAACCCCCATCTACTTTAATGGTGGAAGACTGTCCTGTTTGTATTGTTTCCACAGAATCTTTTCTCTGCTTTTTAGCCTGCTGAGAGGACATTGCACAACCAATGAGGCAGCTGCTTTTATTTTCATCCTTAGTGCTTTTAATGTGACTCCCTGCTGGCCAGTAAAAACTTTGCACAAAGCAAGGCAGGCATGGGTTCTGAAGAAGAAGTAGTGAGCCGTACACTCAGCTGATGCTTGAGAGTGATAGAAATGGATACATGCAACTTTAGGAAACTTTACATAGTTTCATTCTGCATAGTTCAATGAAGTTCAGTTGGTAACTAATTTTGCAGTAACTTTCTCTTTGCACTAGTTTCCTGGGACCAAATTCAAGTCTATTGGAACTCCTTTTAGATCAGTCATTAGAAGTGACATTGATTTGTCTCTGGAATGGATCCACCTGGCCCTGATGTGAATCCTTAGAGGATGAGAGCCATTGAGTCTATGCATACATTGGATGGATGGGTTTCTTTATGCCCCAGACAGGAACAGTTCAGGTAGCATAAGCACTTATAGCAAACACCTGTGCAGAGTATCTCCATAGGCACCCAGCCATTCAGCCAAGCAACCACAATCATTTTCATTTTACATTTGTTTTAATTTAAAAAATCATTTTTGTAACACAATTTGTATCTATTAAAAATATTCTTTAATAATTTTTTTTAAAAAATAATAATTGCACGTGAGCAAAATGGCCACCAGACTGTTCTACACATGCATGCCCTTTGTCAAAACGGCAGCAGCAACATCTCTGCCATTTTGGAAAAGGGTAGCCAGTCTGCACATGCACAGTAGCCATTTTGCACATGCACAGACCGGCTACTCTTTTCCAAAATAGCTGCAATGTTGTCACCACAAACATTTGGGAAAGGGCTCTGTCACAGGGTTCCCCTTGTCTGGGTCTTCTGGGGAATTAACTCTGAGTCCTAGACAGATGACAGGGCACCCTGAGGTGCTCCATTGGGTTTCCCAATTTGGGGAAGGCCTCTGTCACAGGACTCCCCTTATCTGGGTCTTTTGGGGAATTAACTCTGAGTCCTGGACAGATGACAGGATGCTCTGCAGCGCTCCATTGGGTTCCCCAAATGGGGGGTGCCTAAATTTAGGGTCCAGACCCTCCACACTTGCCCCTACAGCCGGCCTTTACCCACCTTTAAGGGCTTCCCCCAAAATAAAGTCGGGTCGTTTATAAACATAACATAAAGAGTCCAAAGCAAATATGAGTTGATCCCACCTTATCAGCAGGTTCTTCCAAGTATGAGGCCTGCTACTTTTTCAGAGTCTACGGGTCTCGTGAATCCTATATGGGACTCTTGCTACCTCCTTCTGGGTTATCAGTCCCTGGACAGCCTGTCCTCCAGAAAATATGCTTCCTTCATCTCTCCCCTCCAGACTGCCACTGCCTTGATATAACAGAGTATTTATATAGGCCTATGCTTCAAGTCTCTGGACTGGGTTAAAGAGCCAGTACCCATTTTCTCATTCTTCTTTATGCAGGTGCCATTTTGTGGCTAAGCCCTTGCACAGCCAAGCATGCGCAGAACAGTCTGGTGGCCATTTTTTCACTCATGATCAATGATTTTTATTTTTTTTAATCACTTTTTATTTTTAATTGATTTAAATATGAAAATGAATGAAAGGAAACAAATGTCATATGTTTATTCATTTTGGGGTCATTAGTTACTAAAACAAATGGGGCTTTTTTTTATTTTTAGTCAGTGAAAAAAAAGAACTAATTGCATACCCCTATTTCAGCCTAGACGTTGCCTGCCAAGTTTCAACCCTTTTGCTTGGAGCCAAGCTCTCCCTGACGCCTGGGTAAGTACCACTGCTATAGCTGGAGTACCTTCCCTAGGCAATCTTCAGCAGACTGCCCTGGTTTCTGAGTCTACTGCTCTTCTAGTCCCTGAAGGAGACAGGACTAGAGTGATGTACGGGTGATCCTTAAAGACTCAGCACCTTCTCCATCACAGTCCCATTATTTTCACATTCTTAAGTTCATCATTGAATTATTAAAGTCCAGCATTCTCATGAAACTTATAAGGAAACATTGCTCTCTCAGTTATTTAATTAATTAATTAATTTTATTTTAAAAAATTATACCCCGCCCCTCCTGCCAGGCAGCCCGGGGTCGCTATCAAAATCAATAAAATACAATAAAACATATAAAAACATCATAATAGTAAAAATAGTTAAAATGATGAGGACCCCCCCCACACACACACAGTAGAGTCAATCAAGTGTTAGACTGCAAGCATGTAGCTGAAGTTGCCAGTATGGTCCAGTAGATAGTCTATTGTACTGGAAACTTTGAAGTCCTGACTTGGTCTGTGGCAAGTTGCTTCTTTTAGACCAGGGATGGGCAACCTTCAGCCCGTGGATCACTTCCGGCCACAGAATACTTCTCCTTGACCCCCAGCACTTCCTCATGGATCCCATTCAATGTGGCCCGCCTTCCTCGATTTCCTGGCCTGTAATCTCTCTGGTGGGCTGCACTAAAGGGATCCTAGGAGGAAGCACTGCGGTGGAGTCTGGAGAATGCGCTGGCAGAAGGCGGGGCAGGCACTGCACTGAGAGGAAATGTGGGCTGCTTTCCCCTTCTTCTGAGTGGCACTGGCTGCTGCAGAGGCTGGAGACTTGGCAGCACTTGCCGGCTTTTCCTGGCATGCCTCCACTCAGCCTTGCAGCAATGGAGCTGGCGCTGCCACACGGGAGCTGCTCCCTCTTCCCCAGGTGTGTGTGCATGTGTGCATGCTCAGGGTTGAGAGTGTGTGAGAGAGGAGCTTGTGCATATGTGTGAGAGAAGGTGACCAAGGAGGGTGCTAGCGTAGTGGGAGCAAGTGAGTGAGTGCTTGTGTGTTTTGGGGTTGTTAGTTACTAAAACGAATAGGGCTCCATTTCTTTTTAGTAACTGAAAAAACAAAAACTAATTGCATACCCCAGTTTCAGCCTAGACATTGCCTCCCTGCTTTCACTCCTTTCGCTTGGTGACCAGCTCTTCCTGACGTGAGTGAGTGCTTGTGTGTCTATGGCCATTTTTAGACGGATCTGTCTGGGGCAGGTCCGTGTGCATGTTTGCACACTTCCAGTGCAGTGCCCTTCACATGGTGGTGGATGGGTATGTGGTTGGTGTGCACCTGCACCCACGCACCACCCATTCATGCCCCCGCATGGAGCAATTGGGAAAAACCTGGATTGCTCTGTGTGGGGGCACAGATGGGTGGTGTGTGGGACATGGGAACGTGCCTCCACCCATGCCACCTTCAGATGGGTGCCAGGGTCCGTGGGAGATGGGTGGACCTCCGTGGGCATGTCCCATCTAAAACGGCCTATGACAGAGAAGGGAGTTGGTGAGTTAGGGTGTGTGTGAGAGAGAGAGAGAGGAGGGGAAATATTGTGGGACTTGATGGCCGTTTTCACACACATACTCTAACACCGATAAAATGGGTGTTACATTTTATTATACATGTTACAGGGCACCCACAGGGCAACACTGAAGCCCTGCAACATGGGCCCTTTTAACACGAGATGCCTCCACCCAGTTTCTCTGGGATGAAGATGTATGGAGGTGTCTGTGTGAACACCATGGGTGGTGGGTGTAGGCACATGTGTGCTCCCGTGCAACCCCCAACTCCACCCACCAGCCATTCACGGAGCAACCGGCAGTAGAGTCCATTGCTCCATGGGTCGGTGGTGGGTGGAGATGGGTTTTGCGTGGGAGCACACATGCACCTACATCGACTGACCGCGGTGTTCACACAGACACCTCCACCCATCTCCACTAACTGAATTTTAATTGTTGCCCCCCCAAGAACATTTTCAAATTACCAGCACCCCTCTTTTAGACTGTAAGGTGGGGTGCTGGTAATGGGTCTAAAAACAGATGGTCTGCATCTGTTGGGTGCTTTGGAAGTGGAGTGGCATGTTACCATTGCATTAGCCTTAAATATCACTGATCAGGCTCCTGAGGTATTTCCAAGACTGAGGAAGACCTGCAACTGGTATTAAAATTAGCACCCACAGGTACTGCCTGTATTTTTGGGCACCCAATGGGTACCCAATGGACTACCCGAAGGCCAATCAGGCGCCCAATGCCTGAAAATGTGAGCATTATGCAGAGAAACTGACAAGCCCAGCGGCCCCAGCTGGGGGCTTGTCCGTTTCAACGGCTAGCTGGTGCGGCCCCCTGCCACAGCACCTCTCAGCTGAGAGGTGCTAAATTAGAACCTCTCAGCTGAGAGGTGCTGTGGGGAGGGGGGATTTGGGGGTGTAGCCTTTGAAAGTGACAGGTTCCGGCCCAAGCCTCTGTGGCTGTGGCTGGAGCTTGTCAGTTTCAAAGGCCAGCCAGTGCTACCCCCTCCTAGAGTGCCTCTCAGTTGAGAGTCGCTCTGGAGGGGAAGTGGCCTTTGAAAGTGACAAACCCCAGCTGGGACTGCAGCAGAGCTGGGCTTAGCAGTGGTCCCGGCAGGGGCCTGTCATTTTTAAAGGCCAGCCAGCATGATTAAGCATCTCATCATGTCCTGTTAAGGCATCGATGGTGCCTGAACTGGGCTGGGTCGATTTCAGGCACCCCAGAGTTGTGCAGGGTGCGCAAAACTTCAAGTACCCCGTTGAAGCTCTAGGATGGATGGATGAATTGGTAAAATGAAGGTGCATGATCATTCATTCTTCATTCTGTTTCTCCTTATTCTTGTCCTCCACATTGCCCTGTACACACATCTCACATTGCTCTGGTCACCTGCATTGCTATAAATTCTACACATTTACCCCTTTCCAAGTCTTCTCCTCTTCACAGCACCCTTTAACTCCCCAGTACAGGCACACGTTATTACTAGATTCCCCTCCTCTATATTGTCCCGAATGAGTGGTTCTGATGCATTAGGTGAATTTAGAAGAGAAATATTTCAAATTAATGTTAATTTTTAATGAAGTTTGTTATTAATGAAGACTTTGTATTTCAGGCTGAAGAATGAAATCTTGTTCAGAGAATTCCACAATGAACTTCCATCTGTCATAATGGCTGTTAGGTTCCATGGTTACAAAGGGACCTAGGTTACAAATTCTCCTCGGACAAGATGCCTTCTTTTAAAATTACAATGAGGTGAGACATCAAGCCGCCATCAGGGAATATAACAACCCCATATGCTAGCCCTTTGAGGAGCAGGTGATTGGAGATGGTGGGGCTGATCCTGTGGCCTGCAGGTCCCATGTGCACCGCCATTGCAGACACCCTGTGTGGAAAGCACACACGCACACATGCGGTGGGGTGCGTGCAGGATCCACAGAGCATGGGATCAGTCCCACGGTGACCATCTTTATTAAGGGCAGGCGATGGCCTCATTCTCTTTGAAGACAATAGGAGTTTGTGGCTGTTTTGAAAGAGAGCAGTTCTTTATACCATTCTTAGAAGAATTTGATTGCTATGGCTCAGCTAAACAACACCCACCTCCCCCTTCATTAAGGTAGATGTTCTTCAAATATTTGTTATCCTAAATTAGAACCTCCGCCCCTGGATATGTCCCCATGGAGATGTCTTTTAGCTAAGCAATCTGTATTAACTTCTTTTTGCCCGTCTTCATCAGTTAAATAATCCTCCACAAATGTAATTAATTATCTATTATACTTTCGGAATGGGGGAGGGAAGGCTGAACACATTATGCCCAAGCATAATTCCTATGCATGGGCTCCCGGATCTGTATACAATATCACATGTTGCAGAGGAAAAACCTGAAGTTATGATACTGCATATATATCACAGAATATTAGCATAGAGTTTAACTACGTGGGATCATTTCGACTTTGCCTTGGCTGGTATTCTGTCTCTTCAAGATGTTCCTCCATTATACACACATGCACATCCCTGTGTGTGGCATACAGAACATAACCTCAAATGTCTCTGAAGATCAGTAGCAAAAAGACTAGAAAATCACTACGAATATTTGATTTGTTTGTTGCATATTAATCAGACTAGCAGGCTGGAAGAGAAAAATGTGAACTATTTAAATGACATACTGTTCCTGCTGAATTACTAAATAAAACTAGTCTGGTTAAAAAAAAAAAAAATCTCATAGGTGACCTCAGGAGAACGTACACTGCTGGATCCCTTAAGCGAGATAGGTAAATACAGGCTATATATTTCATATACTGCAGGCCTAGAGCAAATATTTTTTGACACTATCCAATAAATCATGTTTTCTTTAACAGCAAATAATAGAACTGAATGGCACACATTATATTTTCGGTGGCAAAAAACAATCCATCATCACTGACCTTTCAATGAGAACAACAATCTGAAGAATAAAGACTTCTTTAAAATTCTACTTATGTTTTTACACTGAAATATTTGTGTATATTTATTTATTGAGAGATACTTTTAAATATCTCTTCTTTCTCTTCATATTGCCATCTTGGAAAGGTTAGTGATGATGTAATGTTCGAACATGACATTACATCATCACTAACCTTTCCAAGATGACAATTTGATGAAAATGACAACTTGAGGAGTAAGTGAAGACTCATTTAAAATTATAAATCCATAAACTCTCACACATCCTCAGTGCCTAATTACACACTAAAGTTCCATACACATAGTCATCTCATGATCAATGTTTCTACCTCTTTGATAGATTTTACATGCTCTCTAGGTCCTACTCACACTGCTAGCAGATATGCCTTAAGTGTGTCCAGCTATTTCTTCCAGCTACCCTTCTTTCCATCTTCAATATACCAGTATATGGTATACTGTATATACTTGTTTGTTCAGATTTATAACAAAAAAGAAACAAAAAACACTTGAGTTATGGTGTTCTAGAGGTTTGATCACTGAAGTTGACCGAACAGCTTTCATTGGCTGTTTCCAGACATAACAATAAGTGTGCTGCAAAGCATTATACGCTGAATGTGGCAATGTCAACATGATCACGGCTATGGTATGGAGACAGCATTGGTGGCCTTGGTGGATGATCTCCGCCGGGAGATGGACGCAGGATGTTCAACATCCTTGATCCTGCTAGATCTCTCAGCCTTATTTGACACCATGGACCATGGGCTGCTACTGAGGCAGCTGCGAGACCTGGGGTGTCTGGATGGGACTGTCCTAGGGTGGTTCCGCTCATTCCTCTTGGGGAGAAGTCAGCAGGTGGTGCTGGGGTTTGAAACATCAAGCCCCCGGGCCTTGACCTGTGGCATTCTGTAGGGTTTGATCTTGTCTCCGCTATTATTTAATGTATATATGCAGCCCCTCGGGGAGATCGTGAGAGAGTTCGGGGTGCGATGTCACCAATATGCTGACGATACTCAGCTATACCTCTTGTTTTCGACTGACCCAGGTCCTGCTGTCTCATTACTTTCCCAATATTTGGAGGCTGTGGCGGATTGAATGTGGCAGAACAGACTGAAGCTCAATCCTGATAAGACGGAGGTGATGGTGGTGGGTAGGGCGAGGGAGGTACTGGCTCCCCCGGTAGGGGGGGTCTGCCTTCCTGTAGCCCAGCAGGTTCGGAGTCTGGGGGTGGTGTTGGACGCGGGACTCCGGCTGGATCAGCAGGTAGAGATGGTGGCTAAGCCCATCTTCTGCCAGCTTTATCTGGTACAGAGGCTGTGTCCATACGTTTCCAGGCCCGACCTGGCCACCCGCATTCATGCCTTCATCACCTCAAGGCTACACTACTGCAATGCACTTTACATGGGGCTTCCTTTGTTTCTGGTTCAGAGGCTGCAGCTGGTGCAGAATGCGGCAGCCCGTCTCCTTATGGGGACGGGAGGGCGGGAGAACATAACATCTGTGCTCCATACTCTGCAGTAGCTGCCTATAGTGTACCGAGCCCGATTCAAGGTGCTAGTGTTGATCTATAAAACCCTACATGGTCTGGGCCCCTCATACCTTGGGGACCGCCTCGCCCTCCATGCCTCAGAGCGATTCCTGCGGTCCACTGGGGGTGCCTTTTTGGAGGTCCCCGTTGTAAAGCAGGGGGCCACAATGGAGAGGGCATTCTCGGTGGCTGGGCTGAGGCTCTGGAATTCCCTCCCGGAGGAAGCCCGTCTGATCCAGGTCTGTTGGCGTTTCGGTGAGTCTGTAAGACCTGACTGTTCGCCCAGGCCTTCGGAGGGGAGGGAAGGGGGGGGGGAGCGGGGGATTGTATTTTTAAAGAATTGTTTTAATGAACTTTATTGTGTGTTTTTATGCTGTAAGCCGCCCCGAGATGCTGTAGGCATGAGGGGGTGGCTAACAAATATTTATAAATAAACAAATAAATAAATCACATAGCTGATTTATACAAACGTTACTGCAATGTTTGTTGGACCAGCTACTTCTGCCATGTGATGACTCCTCCCATGAGTCATCTGACCATTCCTCACTCTCCCTGCCCCTCACCCCTGGTTTGTGGTTTCCTCCCCCATACTGTCATACTTTGCCCCCATCATCCCATACCCTGCAATAGAACACTGGTTTAGCTGTTGTAAGGAAGGACTCACAAATATATTTTCCTTCCTTCCTACCTGCAAGTTTTTCTTTTGTTAGTCCCATGAAGTGGAATACAAATTTAGACCAACCCAACTTCTTGAGTAACAGTGACAACAGCAATGAGTAAATCTGTGTTCACAGATGTTTAAATGTAATTTTATCTGGTAAGTCTTTCCCCGCGAAAGTTTATACATGGGCTGCTTTTCTATCATCTGTAGGATGGCCATGCATGTGGGGCAGTGCCGATATCTAGACAGAGCTGTGACTATGTGACGGTAGGAAACTCATGCTGTCCTCACCCATGGTTTTTCAGGAGCCAGCCCACATTGAACGTATAGCTGGTTGCGTGTCAGCATTTACAGACTTAACAAGGAACTTTGTGATTACAGCTGAAATGTTTAGTTAACGTATATATGGTAAAACTCATTGACTTTTATGGTACAAGATACCATACTCAAAGAGGCTCCTCAGCAATCTGGAGAAATGTGATGAACAGGGTGCCGCAGGGCTCTGTCCTGGGCTCAGTACTGTTCAACATCTTTATTAATGACTTGGATGAGGAAGGGAGTAGAGGGAATGATTATTAAATATGCAGATGACACAAAACTAGGAGGGATAGCTAACACCTTAGAATATGGAAATAAAATTCAAAATGATTTTGATACGTTGGAAAACTGCGATGAAACTAACAAAATGAAGTTCAACAGAGATAAATGTAAAGTTCTGCATTTAAGTAAGAAAAATCCAATGCACAAACACAGGATGGGGGATAACTGGCTTGGCAGCAATACATGTGAATAGGATCTGGGGATTGTAGTTGATCACAAATTGAACATGAGTCAGCAGTGTGACACAGCCACAAACAAAGACTAATGCAATTTTAGGCTGCATTAACAGAAGCATAGTTTCCAAGTTATGAGAAGTAATACATCCACTCTATTCTGGGCTGGTCACACATCATCTGGAGCACTGTGTCCAGTTCTAGGCAGCACACTTTAAGAAGGACATCGAAAAATTGGAATGGGTTCAGAGGAGGGTGACAAATATAGTCAAGTCCTATGAGGAAAAGTTGAAGGAACTGGGGAGGTTTAGCCTAGAGAAGTGAATACTAAGGGGAGACATGATAGCGGCCGTCCGTCCACTAACTGAACAGCTGTAAAAGAGAAGATGACAAAGACTTGTTCTCTTTTCCCCCTGAAGTCAAGAATAAAAATAATGGACTCAAATTACAAGAAAGCAGATTTTGGTTAAAATTTAGGAAGAACTTCCTATTGGTAATTGCTGTTTGACAGTGGAACAAATTGCCTAGGGAGGTGGTGGGTTCTCCTTCACTGGAGGTTTTCAAAGAGTGCCTGGAAAGCTATCTATTGGGGATGCTGTAGCTGCGGATTTCCTGCATTGTGCAGGGTGTTGGACAAGATGACTCTGAGCAGGGGCGGCTGGTGGGTTTTGATGTTGGAAGGGCACTGGGGTAGTAAGGCTGGGCTGGTAGACCTGGGGCGGAGCCTAGCCTAGGGGTGGAGCCAGGGAAACTGTAGGCGGAGGCAGGGCATAACCCAGCCAGCAGCATGGAGTTCCCAGGATTAACATTGGATGGCCATTACATTACTTAATCCAGCAATTTCAGTTAGGCAGGTTATATTCACCTCCTCTGCCAGGTTTAAAAGCAGGCAGATCACCAGACTAACAGTTACATCTCACAATTTCAAAACCTCAATTTTATCATAAACATCACATTTCTAGCATTTTCAACACCTATAAGATCACCAGACTAACTGTTACATCTCACGATTTCAAAAACTCAGTTGAATCACAGGGCATTAATACTAATTCCCCCTCACCCTCTGATGCGTGTGTGTTGGGGGGTGGGGGAGGGATTAGTATTTAACACTCCACATCATCAAGTGAACAAAACCCATATAAAAACAAGAAAACCACACATAAACAAACCACACCATTCCCACAAGCCCCCAAAGGCACCCCCGGCAGTCAAACACCTGTGCAAGCACACAGCCCTTAAAAAAAATAAATTGGCCAGTTTCAGGGATGCGTTGCCACCAAATCAGACACATTCAGACCAGCATCCCTAGTAGCTTCACCAACAAACTGCCTGTTCAAGAACACAGACCCCTTTTAAAAAAACAGTTTGGCCCCTTTCGGGGCTGCATTCTCACCAAAGCAGGCCCTGAGTTCAACCAGCATCATCCCCAGCAGCCACACCTTATCCCCGGCAGTCAAATGCCTGTTCACACAAACTACTTTCCAGCAGCAGCAGTGAAACAGCAAAGGGACCATTTAAAAACAAAAAAGAGTAGCCATGACCAGTGGAACCACAAATTTACAAAATGGCCTCTCTACTCATGCCGGGAGAGGAGAAGGAAAGCAGCAAACCATTCACTGATGCATTGCTGCTGCTTTCCGTCTTCCCGCCCAAGCATGAGTAGAAAAGCCATTTTGTCATCATCCAAACACAGAGCAACACCCTCCCCCCCAAATCCCCCCAGTCTGTCTGTCCCCACAACACCCTCCCCCCAAAATCCCACCTGTCTGTCCCCACAACACCCTCCCAGGCCCCCAGTCTCTCCCACCCCCCATGTTTACTCACCCCCCTTCCCCAGTCTCTCCCCAGGCTGGGGGCCTGGGATGGAAGGGGGAGGGTTTGTGAGACTGGGGAATGGGGGGAGGGTGGGTGCATTTCCCAGTGGCGCGCTTGGACTGAATGCTCAGTCACCCGGCGCGTGTTCAGTCGAAGTTTGTCCCTTCTGGGACTCCAGACAGAGCGCTCACTGACTGAGCGCTCTGTCTCTGCCAGGCGGCTGAAATTGACATCGGAGCCCCGCACTGCTCTGACTGCAAGCCAAGCTGCAGTAGTCAGAGCAGCGTGGCGCTCTGATGTCAATTTCAGCAGCCCGGCAGATACAGAGCGCTCAGTCAGTGAGCGCTCTTTGTCAGTGGCAGTGTGGGGACGCGGGAGAGCGGGGACAGGGCACTGCCCCAGGTTCCCTCAGGCAAGGGCCGCCACTGCCTCTGAGATACCTTCCAACCCTATGATTATAAGATCTGGGTCTACATTTGAGATTATTTTCTAAAAATACAGCGAAATCCTAAAATTTGTTATCCTGCTCAAAGTAAGCAAACAAACACAAACCAAACCACTGGAAGGTATCAGGCAAATAAAACAAATTAGAGTTAAATGGGTAATGAGTTTACTCTCTCATGGTATCTGCCCAGGCATCTGGAGTCTTCAGGCTTTCTGTAACAGCCTGGGGACAAGTCTTGAGCATACATGGGTATTATTTATTTATTGAAGTGGTTGGCTCCTTTATTAAAAGACTTTTGGGCTAGGTCCAGTAGCCTAGTGTTATCTCTTCTATCTAGATATGATGAAGGGAGTTATAAAAGGGTAACCAAATTTCTGCTTAATGTTCTAAGCTTTAAGAAGAACTAGATAGGGTCATTATTGCTGTAATTATGGGGCCGGCATTAGGGGGCTGTCAAAATGTATTTGCTCTGCTGTATTCTTGGACATGCATGACAGTTAACAATATTTTGGGCGGCTCAATCAATCTGCCAGCTTTTATTATACAGGGTCAAGTTTTGCCACTGAAACTGCTCTGGCTAAGATCACCAATGATCTTCTTGTGGCTAAATCCAACCGCCTTTACTCTATTCTTGTCCTCCTTGATCTCTCTGCTGCCTTCAACACTGTTGACTAAGGATGTGTGAACGCGGTTCGGGCCGAACTCGGGGAGTTCGGCCCGTCCGCGAACCCCACGAATCCAAACTGCCCCCCAACTGAACCGCTTGAATGAAGTTCGGGTTCTGAACCCATTCGAGCAGGGGCGGGGGGCAAGGGGGAACCCAGTTTCACCTCCCTCCAGGCTGCGTGGATGGGGGAGCGCTGGGGCTCACCTCCTCCCCACCACCCTGCGCAGCCTACTAAAATTTTTTTTTTAAACCCCCACCCCAGGGACCCCCCTACCTAGTGGCATCGGGGTTCTGGCCCCAGGTCCCACAGTGGCGGCGGTGGTGGTGGCTCCGGCAGCGCTGAGGAGTGTTTCAGGCCTCTACTAGGCCTTCTGGGTCAGGTGACCGGGTCAGGTGACCGGGAAGGCCTAGTAGAGACCTAAAGCGCTCTGCTGCTGCTGCTGGACCCAGGAACAGAGCCTGACCTAGCTAGCGGTGCTGGGGCTCTGGCCCTGGGTCCGGTGGTGGGTTTTTTAAAAAAAAAAAAATTAGTAGGCTGCGAAGGGTGAGGGAGGAGGTAAGCTCTGGCGCCCCTTCCACACACACAGCCTGGAGAGAGGGGAAACCACGTCCTCCCCTGCCCGCCGCCCAAACGGGTTTGCCCCCCCCGAACGGGCTGAACCCTGAACCCCCGGGTGTTCGCACACCCCTACTGTTGATCACTCGCTCCTGCTTGAATCGCGTCACTCCCTGGGATTCCAGGACTCTGTTCTCAACTGGTTCTCTTACTACCTTTTTGACCGCTCCTTCCATGTATCTCTTCCTAACTCCTCCCCCTCCTCCTCCCTACCCCTCTCGGTCGGGGTTTCCCAAGGCTCTGTCCTTGACCCTCTCCTCTTCTCTATCTACACCCAATCCCTGGGCAAACTCATTGTCTCCTACAGTTTCCAATACCACCTATACGCTGACAACACTCAACTCTCTCTCTCCACTCCTTCCCTCGCCCCCTCTGTTCAAGCTCATCTCACCAACTGTGTGTCTGATATCTTCGCCTGGATGTCTCAACACCAACTCAAACTGAACATGACAAAAACTGAACTCCTTATCTTCCCTCCCAATCCTTCCTCTCCCTCTTTCCTGTCAATTGCCATTGACGGGGTCTCCATCCTCCCTGTCCCCCAAGCCCATAGCTTGGGCTTCATCTTCAACTCACACCTTACCTTCAAACTCTACATTGACTCCATGGCCAAATCCTGCCACTTCTCCCTCCACAACATTGCTAAGATCCGCCCTTTTCTGTCTGTCTCCTCTGCCAAAACTCTCATCCATGCCCTAGTCATCTCACGCCTTGACTATTGTAACTTCCTCCTCGCTGGCCTTCCCCGCTCTCACCTTTCTTCCCTCATCTCTATTCAAAACTCTGCTGCCAGGATCATCCACCTAACTCGTTGCTTTGGCCATGTGCAGTCTCTCCTCTCCTCCCTCCACTGGCTCCCCCTTCCTGAAACATATTCTGCATAAGCTCCTCATCTTCACCTACAAAACCCTTCATAACCTCACTCCCCCCTATATCTCTGCCGTGATCTCCCTCCGAACCCCTGTTTGAGCACTCCGCTCCTCTTCCATCCCCTCCCTCGTCCTCCCACGCCCCCCCTGCTCCCCCAACCACCTTTGTCCCTTCTCCCTCCCTGCCCCACACACCTGGAACTCCCTTCCTGCCCACATCCGCCTTGCCCCTCCCTTCGTACCTTCAAGTCCCTCCCCAAAACCCACCTCTTCTGCTCTGCCCTTCCTAACTCCTGCTAATCATCCCCACCCAGGATTATCCCCACCTGTTACCTGAAAACTCCCAATGTACTGTATCCAAGCCAAGAACGTGTACCTGAGTTCTCGCATCCTCATGATTGTTGCATCCCTTATCTCTCCCTCTGTTCCCCCTTCCTTGTCTCCCCTCCCCCCGTCTTCTTTAGATTGTAAGCTCTCGGGCAGGAACTGTCTATTTTATTTTATTTATTTATTATTATTTATTTATTTAACAGGTTTTTATCCTGTTCTCCCTACCTCAGTGGCTCAGAGAGGCTAACAAAACCATAAAAACAACAATATAAAAACACTTGAACAATTTAAAACATTAATCATAAAAACACCCCCTCCCCTACCCCTCACCCCCACCCTACACCTACCCCTTGTCAAATGCCTGATGGAACAGCCATGTTTTACTGTTCTTCTGGAAGGCCAGAAGGTCTGGGGCCAATTGTGCCCCCACTGGGAGGCGCAGTGACTGTGAACACCCTGCTCTGTGTGGCCCCCCGAGACACCCTGGGGACCTCCAACAGTGCACCCCCAGCTGACCGCAGGGGCCAATCCAGAACCCAGTGAGGCGGTCCCGCAGGTAAACAGGGCCCAGACCGTGTAGGGCTTTATTGGTTACTTAAGACCAACACTTTGAATCAGGCCTGGAAGACTATTGGCAGCCAGTGCAGAGACCAGAGCACCAGTGTAATATGCTCCCAGCGGCCCAGTCCCACCAGGAGCTGGGCTGCCACATTCTGCACCAGCTGCAGCTTCCAAGCAGTCACCAAAGGTAGCCCCATGTAGAGCGCATTGCAGTTGTCTATTCAAGATGTAATAAAAGCATGGATGATCATGGCCAGGTCTGGAACTGAAACCAGCGGTCAAAGAGCCACCGCACCAGATGTAACTGGCGGAAGGCACTCCTCACCACAGCCTCCACCTGGACATCCAGGCGGAACTGCACATCGAGGAGCACCCCCAAGTTCCACACCTGCGATGTCAGTGGAGGGCAGACTCCATCAATCGATGGAGCCATCACCTCCATCGACCTACCCACTAGCATAATCTTTGTCTTGTCAGGATTCAGTTGCAGTCAGTTAGCCCTCATCCAAGCCCCCACAGCATCAGACAGCGGGTAAGCACAGAGACAGCCAGGCCTGGGTCAGCTGAAAATGAGAGATACAGTTGGGTGTCATCCGCATACTGATGACACTTCACCCCGAACTCTCTGATCTCTTCACTGAGCGGCTGCATATAAACGTTGAACAGGAGAGGGGACAAAACCGAACCCTGCGGGACCCCACATGAGAAGTCTCGTTAAGATGAAAAATAATCACCGAGTACCACCCGCTGAGTGGTACTCCCCCTCCAGGGGCCATATCTCCCCCTGCCCATGACTACCCCAATAGCTGTTGCTAGTCTCCCCAATGGGCTGCCACCAGCCTGACCCCTGGCCCCCAAAAGGTCCTCCAACAGGCCCGTGGGTGAGGGGAAACCACCCCACCCCCATTTCCTGAAACAAATCCCCACTACCCACAAATCTACCTCCACCCCCTCTCAGGGCAATGCCCATGCCGCTGTCACTGGTCAGAGGACATATCCCCCTACTCCCACCCCATATCTCCTCTCCTCACCCCCACTTCTCTTCTTCCCTACCCCAAATACTCATATTCCGTATCCCCAAACCACTCCCTCTCCCTTTACAGTGTGTCTTGAAAGTACATCAATTTGGTTTGTTCCATGTACATTGCGAAGGCTTATTCCAAATTTGATGAAAATGTCAGCAGTTCTTGTCTTGGACAGTGCTGCAACTTGGTCCTCAGTTTTCTTAGGAAAACAGCAAAGACTGATGCATTTGGCCTTGATTTTCTGAAGTCTGAAGTTCTGAGTATAGGGCCCGAAATCTTTAGACCTCAGAAAACCTCAAGTGCAGCTAAGTGGGGGCAGAAGCCAACACTAGGCCCTCGCTCCCCCTTCCCTAGTCCTTGCTGTCCAGGGAGAGAATAGGCCCATGGGTGCCAGGGAAGGGGAGGTGAGTGCCTAGAAAGGGCTCAGGAGTAGAGTACTCACCCTCCAGAGGGGTCTGGTGACATGTGGCTTCCTCTGGGGCTGGGTAAGTTTAATAAAAGAAAAAAAAACCCCTGAGCATTCTCAGAAGGGCAAAAGGGCCGCTTCTGAGCATGCTCAGACTTTTCCAAGATGGTACCCGCAGTGTACTGATGCTGCCAGTGCCATCTTAGAAATGTCTGAGAATGCTCAGAAGGGGGCATTCAGCCCTTCTGAGCATGCCCAGTTCCCCCCCATCTTTTTTAAAATTCATCCATCCCCAGAGGAAGCCATGTATCACTGGACTCCCTCTGGAGGGTGAGTACTCTACACCTGAGCCCTCCATGAGGCCCCTACTCCCTCTTCCATGGCCCATTCCCTCCCCCACCCAGGGTCCCTCTCCTTGCCCCCCATCCTCGGAATTTGCGAGTTTTCGCTGAGGGTCCTCGGACTGGCCCAAACACTTGGGACCGGTCCTCAGACCCTTGGAAATACTCACAAATAATTATTTTTAATATTTGGTGCAGCCCTAGTCTTGGACAACCCGGGTGCTAGCTTGAACACTTTTTGCCACAGCTCTGGCTGTATGGGATGAGAAGAGAGAATGTCTCACAAACAAGCAAGTTTGTAGATTTCAAAAAATGCTTTATAGTACATCTAGAAAACGATAGGCAACTACTGCTAGAAACACTGAGGTGATTGTTCTACCAGCAGACAACACCAGTGATGAAGCAGCAAGTCCTGGCATTCTATGCCATTTACAGTGGGGTGACTAAGGCCATTTTTAAACAGACGCGGCTGAAGAGGGGATGTGTGCGCTGCGATGGCCGCAGACCACCCATGCACGTCAGGTGAGTGGAGGAGGATTCAAACCGGTCAGGGATGGGTGTCCGCCCCTACCCATGCATGCTTTTGCCTGACCCACATGGAGCATCCAGGATTTTCCCCCCATGCTCCATGAGTGGGCGTTGCGTGGGTCGCATTCAGATGGGCATGTGGATGCATGTGGGACAGGTGAACCTGCAGGGGTTTATCTCGTCTAAAAATGGCCTAAGACACCAAGCCTGTTTCCTTTTTAACACATTCTAGGACAGGGCTGGGAAGCTTGTGGCCCATGGGCCAAATCTGGCCTTTGACCATTTAAAAAAAAAAAAAAAAAAAAAAAAAGGCCCCTGTTCCAATTCCTGTATCTAGCCCATGGAGCCAGTTCCTACCTTCAAGCACTGAAAGAGAGAGCTCAGGGAAAGAGAGTGGACATGAGGCCATGCACTCCAGGATATGGGCCCAGGGTGGATCGATGCCATGGATCCATGGCATAGATGTATGATCTGGTCTTTCCCCTTTCTTCCCCCTTCCTGCATGCATTCTTTAATGCCCCCCCCATGCCCCCCATCCTCTCTGACCCACAGAGCTCGTATTAATGTTTGTTTACAGAGGGCCATGGGAAGTTCCCCTTCCCTGACCTAGAACTTACATGCAAGGTGAAGACAGTACATACCATTATTATAGAGCCGCATTAGCGGCTCTATAGTTAAGGCGGAGCTAACTGTCTTTGTTGCGCGCCCCACTGAGTTTAATGGGAGTCCCAGGGCAATTTCCTTTGGCTTGCATCTTGATGTTGACGGGATTTTCTCTTTGATCTTTGTGTGAAGTGTGTATGTGTTCCAGTAGAACCGTGAGGGAATGCATAAGCTTCATGACACTGTTTCCAGATTGTGGAATGGATACATAGGAGAAGTTCAATTATGCTTTAAAGTAGTGTATGTAGCGCTTCACGTAGCTTTGTCAAGTATGCGCCTAACACAGAGAAGCGCCTGGGAAGAGGAGCTGGTTCCTCTCCAGGTGATCTTGTCAGGGGTCCTGCTTGGAGAGCAGAGTTAACAGCCAGGGTGCGGGGAGGGAGCGGAAGAAATGCATTAGGATTGGGCGCCTCTGGCCCCAGCCTCACAGTCTGAACAGAGTCTGCAGGGCTTAGAGGAGCAGCAGCAGGTGTGCGGGGAGCAGCAGGCACCTTTGGCGCCTCCTGGTTGACAGTTTGAGAGGAGGCAGGAGCCTGCAGGGTTTAGAGGAGCAAGAGCTGGGCAGGGAAGGAGCAGGGCAGGGCAGCACTGGGGGCCGCTTAGGAGATGTGGAGCAGCTCTACGTTTATTACCCAGGACAAGCTCAGCCAGCGGGAGGCAGCAGCCGAGACAACTCATGGGTGCCCAAGCCCACCCCCTCCCGACCTGCAGGCACCTTGGGGAAATGGCGAGTCAGTGACTGGGGTGCAGGCCATGGAGGCTCCTGGGGGAGGGAGCCAGGTGCATCAATACGGGCTGTGTGTGTGTGTGTTTCGTGGTGGCAGGGAAAGCTCAGCTCACTCACTCCCTAAAGGCAGCTCAAATGGGGATCGAATGGAACAGCGGGGGGAGCAGCTTCCCCAAGAGGTACCGGGCGACTGAAGCAGCAGTGCGGGGTGTGTGTGTGTGCACCCCTCTGCTCACTCCACCCTGTTAGGAGCCATGGGTTGCAGGGAGGCTGAGGGGGCTCCTCCTCATGCTGCTGCTGTTGCTGCTCAAAGTCGCTGCCTGGCCTGTGGTGGGGGCCCCGCCCACTGTCAGTCCCTCCCTCCTGCCCTGCTTGGCCGGATCAGCGAGTCCTTCCTCCCTTCTTCTTGGGGGGAGGCTGATCCCCATGGGACTCTGAGTGGGAGGGGCAGCCCACCGGGACTGTCTCTGGAGGCCTGGGTCCTCTCCCCCTGCCAGTGCCACGGGGTCACTGTCATCCAGAGGAGGAGGGGATTGGGTGGCAGCGGGAGTCTCTCTCCCCACTCTGACTAGGCTCTGCCTGCCCCTCCAATCCTGATCCCCCTCCACACTTCCAGAGATCATCCCCCTTGCTGCAGGGAGTTGTGGCTCCATTTCTGGGACGGTATGGAAATGGAGGGGAAGGGGCTTCCTGGGTTGGGGCGAATGCATTGTGCAGGGCTGGGAGGAGAGAGGGAGACACACTCCTCCCATCTTCTGCCGAAGGAGACCCATGGAAAGAGACTTCCTAGGCAGCGCAGTGGGGTGAGGAGGGGGGAGGGCTGGGCTGCAGCAGCTACAGAGAGAGCAGCCTGCAAGGGGTCAGAGCAATTGCAGGAGCTGGGAGCATGGAGGCCATGCCGGGACTCCTGCAACAGCACTGGGGTCAGGCCTGAATCCAGGACCATCCGAGGCAGCCACTCACCCCACTATGCCTCCATCCCTGATCCCCCATGACTACCTGCCCTTCTCCATCCAACTGTGCCTCCCTCCCACCCTGATCCCCCATGCCCACCTGCCGCTCTCCACCCCACTGTGCCTCCCTCCCACCCTGATCCCCCATGCCCACTGTGCCTCCCACCCTGATCCCCAGTGCCCACCTGCCATTCTCCACCCCACTGTGCATCTTTCCCACTCTCATCCCTCATACCCACCTGCCCCTCTCCACCCCACTGTGCCTCCCTCCCTGATCCCCAGTGCCCACCTGCTCCTCTCCACCCACTGTGCCTCTCTTTCTCTCACTCTCATCACCCATGCCCACCTGCCTCTTTCCACCCCACTGTGGCTCCCTCCCACCCTGATCCCCAGTGCACACCGACCCTTCTCCACCCCACTGTGCCTCTCTCCCACTCTCATCACCCATGCCCACCTGCCCCTCTCCACCCCACTGTGCCTCCCACCCTGATCTCCAGTGCCCACCTGCCCCTCTCCACCTCACTGTGCCTC
>QEPC01010260.1:3507672-3536392 GCA_003113815.1 Sphenodon punctatus
TTTGCTAAGCTAAACACAGGGCCTGTGGAATACTAGTGCAGCTGCTGTAGGAATGAAGAAGGCTTACTGTAGGATGCATAGCAAGGGACAGAGTGATTTTGGGTTGGGGGCCATTGAGCACTGAAACGGAGTGATTTGGGGAGCCAGAGCACTGAAATGAGGGTCAGTACCCCCACCAGTGGCAGTCTCTCCCCTGCCAGCCCCCCATAACCTCCCACTCACCCCTGCCAGGCTGCTGAGGATCTGAGTCTGGGGACTCAGCTCTGATAGGCCACAAATCTGGTGCACTCTGCCCGCCCCAAGCCATGCCCCCTTGGCCCATTTATGGGCTTTGCCGCCGGCACAGGGCCACTAAGACTATATTTTCCCAGGCCACTTTGATTTCCCAATTGCCCCTGTGTATGAGGAACTGACTTGTTTTGACTGGCTCGAGGTGCTGGGCCTGAGAAATGTGTGTGAGTAAACTGATGTAATTTCAACCTTGGGGGTGTCTGTCCTCCCGGTGCCTGGATCCTGCATACATTTGCCCACTAGAAAGTGGGTCCCTGCTACAGTCTGTCTTGTTCTGTCTGTGACCCTGCTGTCCAGCTTCCTGATTGGCTCCCAATCGTATATAAGGCATGGTGAGAGCAACAGGAAGCTGGCAGAGCATCGGTTGCTAATTCTGCTGTTGCTATTCTGGCCCACACCCCTGGATCCTTCCCTTCTCACCACTCAGTTTGTGTGTCTCTTGTTATCAGAGTGGTTTCTTGTTGTTCTGCCTCTTTGCTGAGTGTGCTTTCCCTCTTTTTTTCTCTGCCTCCCTTCGTATATTGTCGGCGCACCCCAATGAGACACAGAGACTTAAGTTGGTGTAAAAACTGGCCGCACTCTTTTATTAAATTCGCAACGATAGGCAGGTGGGGAAATAGCTCTCTGCAATTCTGGGTCCAATATGCCATTTAGCTAATTGCACTTATTAACTCAGGTACTGCCCGGACGTGCCTTCCGTTGACAGTATCCTCACCAAAATTTTCCTCCGCTCCTTCGACAGGGCAAGACCGAAGGCGGGGGGGGGGGGGGGGGGTGTCCCCCCTTCCACCCGCGCAGCCTGGGAGAGGGGGGGGGGGGGCAACCCACTGTGGGTTTGAGTAAGAAGTAAGGTGTCCACCATGTCTGAAGACAGCGCATGTCCCTGCAGACCCTGGTTAAAACACCACTTCCAGGGACCGTGATCACAGAGCATGCTGTGCCCTGCATTACACTGTGTATCTTCTCCCTATCTCTTACTGAGATGACTCTAACTACTTAATAACCTACCTATTAAACTTGTTGACATATTGGACCCCTGCCGTTAAGGGGTGGTCAAACTTGAAACATCCCGCTCCCCACCTCCTAGCCAAACATTAAATTCTCCAGGTGACCAGCCAAGGCTGCCAGGTACATTTTGTTACCTAGGTCTGATAGGTGGACTCCATCATCCCAGTATAATTTGGGCCTCTTGTGTACAATCCCTACGTGTCTGATAGTTCCTCCTAAGCTCCTCAACCATTTCCCAACTTCTCGATTAGCGTTCTTCCTGGTCTTGTCAACCTTTCCAGGGTTTTGGGCTTTACTCCATTTTATCCTGGGCACCCAATCTGTCCATACTATTCTAACCCCTTGAAACCATTGCCTAATTATTAACAAATCTTCCTTTATATTAATTATTAAACTAACACCCTTTTGATCAGGGAGATCCTTCTCTCCCAGGTGTAATACTAATATTGTCAGTGGAGGGAGGTGGCGCAAGTCACTCAACATTGGGAGAAGCTGCTTCCACCTCAAACCACTCTTACCCAACCATTGAACGTGTGCCTTATTACTTAAACCTAACTGTGAACCCCATTTGGATGCTGTAGCGGCTGCTTCTGCCCATTGTACGAGGCTGTGGCCGATGATCCACACCTCCTCTTGTGCAGACCTGCCGGCCCTGGGTCCTGGTAGGAATAAACAGGGAATTGTTAGCGGTGGTAGGGTCAAATATATTTCTTGTATGTATTCGATCGCCACCTTCTGACACGTTGGATAGCTCATTCAGGCAAGCCAGCTGCTGCTGCTGCCATTGTTGCTGCCCCAATCCTAAAAGAATGTGATCCAAAATCCATAGCCGGAAGGCCAATCTTTTTTATGGCTGCTCGAAGAATAGTTGTAACTTGATATGTTGTGGCAGATACACCCGTTAAGTGAACAAATAATGCTCTGGGGGGTTTTGGTCTGATTGCCATGTATTTCAGCATTTGGGACACGGGGCATATGTTCTCTGGTCCTCCTTTATAAAGTTCAACCCATTGACCACGCCCCCTTATTACTCTTAGATGAACTGCCTCCAGGTCTTCTAAATAAAAGGCGGTCCTGGACAAATCCCTGGCGGAACTGCTGACAACTTCGCTTACCCTGAAACCACCAAAAGACATGATGGCATATATTATTTGAAATAGTTGTACCTCGTAAGTGTTGTAACAAACGTCCCCTAGGACCGCTACTACTCGAGTAAGAATTGGGGATGTTATGGGGGATCGTAGTTTATGAGCTGCCGACTGTTCACGGGCCCATGCTTCCAGCATATGTTTTATATAGAAACCATTCAGGAGGCTGAAATCCTTTCAGCCTGCTGACAAAATTGATGGCAGCGATCTTTCCGGCTATGGTCCCCCCAGCTAGGCCCCATTTATGTAGAGCTAAGACAAATTGGAGAACTTCGGCTTCCTCTATGGGGAACCCCATCCTTTACCTGCCCTGAATTCTTGAAATTCCCTGAAGGCCCTACCATACGCAGCCCGTGTTCGAGGGGCCAGTGCCCCGTGGACGGTGGTCTGCACTTCTACCTCCCAAGGTTCCAGATTGCTTCCGGCAGCTGGTCTGGTTCTGCATAGGCCTCTGGGGCCAATTCCCAAAAGCGGTCCATCTAGAATCGAGAAAGGGCATCTGCTATCCCATTGTCGATTCCAGGTACGTGCCTTGCGATGAAAAGGATGTTATCTTTCAAACACACCAGCACTAGCACCCGGACCAACTGCGTGACCCTGGGTGATAGAGAGGAGAGTGAGTTAACCACATGTACTACGGCGGAGTTGTTACACCAGAAGACAACTGTCTTGTTGGCGAATTGCCGGGTTCATAAGAGTACTGCAATTACTATGGGGAATAACTCTAAAAAGGTGAGGTCCCTGGTAACCCCGGTGTGATGCCACTCGTTGGGCCATGGTGCGTTGCACCAGTGCTTTCTAAAGTATAGACCAAAACCAACTCTACCTGATGTGTCAGATTGAACTTGTAAGTCAGCTTGCAGAAGCAATAACTCTCTCCGGAAGCTAACTCCATTGAATTTTTCGAGGAATGCCTTCCAAACCCCCAGGTCATGCCGCATTTCACTGGTAACCCGTATCCGAAAATGGGGGGGAAATTCCCCTTTTATTTTCTCGTATAGTTGAGATAAAAATGCCCTTCCTGGTGCCACCACTCGGCAAGCGAAATTTAGATTCCCAATCAGGGACTGAAGGGTTTGTACAGTGATTTTGAGTTGAAAGACATTCGTCAATCTTATTCCTTATGCCAACTAACTTTTCAATGGGTAATCTGGAGGACATGGCTTCCATGTCCAATTCAATACCGAAGTATGTGAGCTTGGTTGCTGGACCCTCAGTTTTTTCTGGGGCCAATGGCACACCCAGCTCGGCTAAGACCTTTTGAAACAACTGCAGGCTGGCGTTACATTCGTCCATCCTTGGGGTGCCAATTATAAGGAAATCAAGATATTTCGATGCTGCACCCCCCTTTCAGCCTCCGGACAAAGACCCATTCTACTAAGGTACTGAATCGTTCAAAGACCGAGCAGGAAAGCGAACAACCCATCAGTATAGCCCGGTCATAATAATACCCTGCCTGATTGAAAGCCAAGGAGATGGAAGCTCTTAGGGTGCACTGGCAACAGGTGAAATGCTGATTTTACGTTGCACTTTGCCAGGAGTGCTTCCTTCCCTGCGGAACGTACTTTAACCACTGCCTCGTCAAAAGACACATTTAATGGTTGAAAGCTCCTTGGGTATGGCATCATTGACCGAGCTACCCCGAGGGTGAGATAAGTGATGAATTAGGCAAAATTTGCCTTTTGCTTTCTTGGAGACAATGCCTAGAGGGGACACTACGAAGTTCCCCATGGGTGGGCATACAAAGGGCCCCACAACCGTCCCCTCTTGTCTTTCTTTCTCAATCTTGGCACTCACCATGTCATCCATCCCTATCATTGATTTAAGGTTCCTTGCTTCAGTTTGCTGACTCACATCAAACGCCGGTATGACAAAAACTTTCTTGAAACCTTTAACAATGTAATTAACCTCGGCCCTATCTGGGTGCCGTTGTAAAGCTCTTTCCAGTGTGTCTATTTTAATTGGGGTTGGGCCCTTTTGTATTACGTGACCCCGCAGGAGAGCTGGTACCACCTTTTCCTGTTCCTCTGCCTGGGCCATAGCCCTTCTTTGCTCCCTTTTGCCCAGCCCTATAACAGTTAATCGCGGGGTGTCCACCCCCGCATCCAGAACAGGAATTCCGGAACCTGCAAATTTGGCGATTGCATTGGCCCCTTTTGTTGTAGTCCTGACAGGTGCCCGAGTTGCCTTGACCTCCTGCGCGGCTATCTGCGCGAAAGGAATCATACCCCCAAGCAATCCCGCCCCAGACCAGGGGGTGTCCACTGTCAGCTCTGGGTGCCCTCGTGACATCGAGCATACACTCTAACCAAAGGTCAGGTGCATGTACATCCCACCGGAGTCCCGGGTGTGGTGGCAGCTCTGTGGCAAAACACCTCATCGTAGCGCAACCATGCGCCCACCGGTCCTGTTCCGTAAGCACGCCGAACTATATTGGCGTACTTATGGAGCTCTAGCCCACGGCTGAGATCGGCCTGCAGAATTACCCCCATGTACACCGCGAAAGCTGAGGTCCAATTAGTCCAATTACGGTCGGCTTTTGGGCATTTAAATTTGTCTTTGTCTTTTTCCTCCTCGGGCTCAGAGTGATCCACAATTGGATCACTGAATAATAGGGCATAAATGTCGCTATACTCCCCTTTTAAAACATTTTTCTTTTACAGCAGGCAATAAATGTGCCCCGAATGGTGCAACCATGCTGGGAATGGCTCCTCCTGGGGGCTGGAGGGTTCCTGTTTTCTCCTTTGCTGCTGCCCCAGGTGTCATGGACTGTTCCCTGACTGTCTCGGTAACTGTTGGGGTCCCTACCCCCTGTAAGGCTCCTACTTGCCCTATGACCCTGATAGGTTGGGTACCAACTGACATGGCAGGACTCTGGGTTGTCTCGATCGGGCCAGACACACAATTGTGTGTGACCCATCAAACCTGTTGGTGTGGGAGGTGTGGGTGCCACCCACATCCAGCCCCCGTTCAAGCACATCAGTTGTGGGGAGAATACACCCTGTCCTGGCCTTCCTTCAGGTAGTACTGGGCCCCCAGGTGCAACCCTCATTTGCCCGATACTGTTCCCTCGTGTCATCACTCCATGTACTGGGGAGCTGCTAACCATTGTCGCGCTGGCTCTAGTGCCCTCTACAGTGTTTTGTTCACCTTGTGGGCTCATGGACGCCACCGCCAGTGTTCGTGGGGGAAGACCGCCTGATCCTGTCACCACCATAGATCTTCTGGCGCATAATTCTTCCTCGATGGTGTGTATCCTCCTCCTCATCGCCGTGTTCCTCGCTGTCATCCGTTGTTTCCTCTCGCTGTCTGGCTGCTAGGGGCGAACCATCTTCGTGCGGGGGGCCTGGAAAATAGAGGGGGAGCAGGACTCCCACTCAAGAGCCATGGGCCCTGGTACCTGCTCTGCTGCACTTGATCATGGTACTGGGCTAGGCCCGGCACCCCCTTCGTGTCAATAGCCCCTTAGGTGTACCTGCTAACATAGTCCTGTCCGCCTCCCCCTCTGTAATATTCCACTTGTCCCCCGGGGCCCATGCTTCCTGGGGGATTCCTTGCTGTGTTGTGGTCCCCCACACCCTGATTCTGAGCCATCCGGCCATTGTTACCTTCGTGGGGGATCCCAGTATTGTTATCCTGCCCCCTTCCTTGCCAATGTTGTTGGTGGTCCTGATAGGGACTGCTTACATATTGGCTGTCCCTATAACATGCAGGTGGGCCCACCACCCTTCTCTCCCATCCTCTGGAGGGGAGTGGGGTCGCCTCCATCCCTCCTTGGGGATTAAGGCCGCTTGTGCCTTCCCCTGGGACTGAGTCCATTAACCCTTTTCCCCCCGTCTCGCTGGTTGAGAAAGGTGGGCCCACCTCCCTTCTCTCTCCCACCCCTGGGGGGAGGGGGATTCCCCCCATCCCCCTGGGGTTGAAGCTGCTTGTGCCTTCCCCTGGGGTTGGATCCACTACTCCCCTTGCCCCCCTTTTGCTGGCAGGGGCTTCCTGTTGTGCATTAGGGGCCCGAGCCCTTAAGAGGGCCTCACATTCCCGGAGCCACTCTATCATGGCGACCTGGGTTGGAAGGCTCTCACCACCCTCATCGGCTGCCTCTGCCGGGGCACCATCCCATTCCCCAATCTGTCGTGTCGGGGGAGTCTTCTTTCCCCCCCCAGTCTTCTTGTTTGAGCGCCCCATGGCTGCTTCAAACCTTGTCTTTAGTTGAGTTGGAGCAGCAGCAATCAGCTCTTGCTGCTGCTTCTCTGCCCTCCGCTTCGGGAATGCTGTGCCATGTGGCGAACAGAGGAACGCCCCTCCTAAAAGGGGCATGGCCTCAGGGTCCCACAAGGTGCGCATGCGCAACCTCGTTCTCGGGATGGTTGCTCTGGCAACCCTTCTCGAGGCGCGAATGGGGCTCTCTAATGAGCCAGATTCACCGGCCATTTTCTGCGTCTCTCCCCACAGGGGGGGGGGGAGGAATGCTACAATCACACTGTCGCCGCCATTTTGGTTGTGAAGGGGACTAATCTGTATGTTTGTCTTCCTTATCTAGTTTGCTACAGATGCTGTTTCCCTTGTAGTCATTGCCTTTTCTGTGCATGCTTCCTCCTCCTTGTTAGCACACTTGTTTTCACTTTAGGGCCTTAGCCTTAGCCTTAGTCCTTTGCTTAGTGACTGGTTTCCCCTTCATAGATTCCCAGTTTCTTGCACTTCCCTGCTTGATGCTTTGTTCTCATTTACAGTTCCATGGCCTTCTCATAGTTCCTCTCTCATCTTGCCCTTAGACTGTCCTTGCCTCCTTGTAGTCCAGTGTCTTGTTTTCCTCCTAGCTTTCCAGTTCCCTTAGAGTTTCCTGCTCAGTAGTGGGCTTCTTTTCTTAGTCTCCTAGGCTGCTCCTATACAAGAGGTGAGATGCAGCGTGTTCAAGAACGTGTTTCCTGAACAGCCCCGTGGGGTGCGTTTAGACGCACCAGAAGTAGCTGGCTGCCATCGGAATCGCTGCTTGCATGGGCTTTTTGAAGACACATTTTGGAAATCTCTATCAAGCTTCCAAAATGCACTTTCAAAAAGAACACACAAGGGGTGATGCTTATGGTGGTCGGCTACTTCCAGTGCGTCTAAACGCACCCTGTGGGGATTTTCAGGAAGTGCATTGAAGAACGCGCTGCATCCGGCCTCTCGTATAAAAGTGGCCCTAGTTTTAGTACGTGCCTTGTTTGTGTTGGGTTTCTAAACAGTATTTCCCAGTTCCTTAGAGCTGTCTTAGCCCTTCCTCTCTTGTAGTCTTGACTACTTATCGATTGTGGGTTGTCCTTCCCCCTCGTTGCCTTGCTAGCCCTTGATCACTATCTGCCTGGTTCCCCAACCCTCCTCCTCATCTAGTCCTCACTTTGTCTTTTACCCTTTGTTGACTTCTGCTTCTTCTTGCTCTCCGCTCTGTTATCTCGTCTCCTTCCTGACCTCGATGATGAGCCACTTAGCTCTCTGAGGCCAGCACACCTGGCTCTGTGCTGAGCATCAAGTCTCCTGGGCATTGGTGAATGACTGATGTTTTCCTTACCTTCTGCTGCACGGTTTCCCCAGCCATTCCCTTTTTCCTGCTTGCCCTGACCTTCGCCCCTTCCCAGCCTCTTACCCCAGAGCTTGACAGCTGGGCCGACCTGTGCTGCAGCTCCACTCCTTGCCAGCCATTGCCATAGCAACACAGATTTTCAGATGCCAGCCTAGATCTTTGGACAATCACCCACAACTCTATGGTGTGGAGGGATGAGGGGGCAACGTGTGGGCAGACCACAGATGGGAAACAGCCCGGACTGTCTAAAGGTAGGGTTGGAAGTGGGTAGACATGAGGATGCACCCCTGGATCAGCTCTGGGCGCAGGCTGCCTTTGTGGCCATTTGTTTACACCTAGTGAGTAGGGCACAGGGAGAGAGGTAGTCAGACAGGCAAAGGAGGAAATTGAAAAGAGAGGGGGGGGGGAAGGGGAAGAGACTAAAGGAGAGGGACAATGAGATAATCCAGTCAGGAGCAGTAGCAGTAACCCCCTCCACTCCTCCTGTGGCCCTTAAGTAAAGGGCATTTGAAAGATTTGGAGAGCGTTTGATTGTGGGAAAAGAGAGGAAGGAGGGAAGACGTGGTATGTTAAAAAATCTCCCTCTTGGCAATTTTCACCTTGGCAGCTTTGCAGTTGGCCCCCATTAATACCAGCTTAGCATTGGTCTTGTGCTGCCTTGTACATGCAATTTACTGGATACTTCTTTATAGTCTACTGATTTAATTATGAAACTCTCAGGTAGTATCAGTCCTCAGTTCTATGAGTGCCACAGTACTAGAAGTTGCTTGGCTCAGTTTTACAAGGTGGTAACACTCTAACCCACATTATAGAGATGTGCATCCATAACATTTTCTATTAGTTATAAAAATGAATGGAGCCCCATTTGTTTTTGTAACTAATGTTCTCTTTCTAAGTTTTGCAGTTTCTGGTTACTTCTAGAATGTCAACCCCAGAAGCAGTGGCTTTTCCTTTGTACTGTACAATAGCCTATCATCTAAAAAGGTCACCTTTATCATTTTAGCAGACAGGCTAAACCCTTAAGCACTCTACCCAGACATTGCCGTTATTGTTGTGTTATGAGTCATATGCTTGACTGAATAAGTGAAATGTTAAAAGACTTTTCAATTTCTCTTTTTGGTGTATATATACATTTTGAAATAGGATTATGAAAAATCAGTACTGTTTTAAAAAGCACTCAAGGCAGTTTTTCAGAGCAGGACATGCTTATTTTTCATTGCTCTGTTGCTGTAGAATGGTAGATTTGGTGAGGGGGCCCTAATCATCAAACCTTGAAAATCCAAGCTCCAGTTGAATGAACCTCTGGGTTACTTAAAATATCCCCATGAAGCCTGAATTCTGAATGAATCTTTGGACCTGATATTTATGGAAAATACAGAAGAAGAAAAAACCCTAAGAGATTTGTATTGTAGCTGTAATATTTATTAAGTCTATTTACATACAGAAGTTTGATACTACATTGTTCGCTAGTGTGGCAATTGAGTGTTGATTGTTAAGGGAGGAGAAGGCTTCAGAGGCTGACTCTCTACATCTGAAGATAAAATACTGATTGATTAGCATTACTTGAGATAATGAGAGAGCAAAGCAATAGATTAACAGAGAAAAAATATATAGATTTTAAAAAGGCTTCCAGATCATAAGGGATGAAATAAAGTTTGCTTAAAAAGAAGAAAGTCCATCTATTCCTCATTTCATTCCACATCAACTTCACTTAACAAATGCGGTATGAAGGCCCATCGCTGGTTATGACATTGGTTTGGTCTAAGCCCGTAGTCTTGTCACCTGCCCTCTGGTTTTGGGAGATTGAAATGTGTCATTGCAAGGCCAATGCAGAATATCTCATACGGCTCATAAATATGCCAGCCAATGCCTGATTCTCCCCAAGCAAACAAAATGTTGTTGTTTTATTATATTAACACATTTATAGAACGCCAGCAATGTACCTGGCCTTTTACAATTGTAAGAGACCCGGTCCCTGCCCCAGCAAGATTACAATCTAAGAGACAAGGGGCAGTGGGAGACAGAGGAAGAGACAAGGATACGTAAATTGACTCAAGGTCTCAGGTGCATGTGCTTGGCTTAGTTACAAAGGTGTAGTTACTCACTGAATGTTACACAAAATAAGATGATTCCGGATAAGTCAGCAAGGGGAACGAGGAGTCATGGAAAGCTTGATGGAAGAGGTGGGTTTTGAAGAGGGATTTGGAGGGAGGAAACCGAGTGAATGTGCTCAGGGAGGGAATTCCAGGTATGGGGGGCTGCTGGGGAAAAGGGGAAGATGTGTTTTGAGGAGCAGGAGAGTCGTGAGCAGGCGAGGGTGGTGGCAGAGGAGGAGCGGAGCTGCTGGACAGGAGTGTATCAGGAAATGAGTACTGAGAGAGAGGGTGGAGCAAGGCCATGTATAAACCAGGAGTTTGTGAAGAATGTGTTCAGGAAGAGGGAGCCAGAGGAGAGATGGGGCTGTACGTGTTCAAAGCGATGGGCAAGGTGGATGACCTTGGCAGCAGAGTTATGAGCAGAAATGAGTGAGGAAGGCCAGTGAGAAGGCGGTTGCACTAGTTGAGGTACGAGACATGACCAGGGCATGGACAAGGGTTTTAGCAGAGGAAACAGTGAGGAGAGGATGGATCTTAGAAATATTGTGCAGAGAGAAGCAACAGGATTTAGTAACAGAACTGATCTGAGGTTAAAGGAGAGGGAGGAGTCAAAGATGAACCCTAGGCTACACGCCTGAGCGACAGGCTTGATGTTGACCCCATCAACGAAGAGAGAGGAAGGATTAGGAGGGAAGGTGAGTTCAGTTTTAGCCATGTTAAGTTTGAGTGGACAATGAAACATCAAGGCAGAAATGCCAGAGACGCGGTTAGTGAGGTGAGACTGGATAGAGGGAGAAAGAGACGGGGTGAAGAGAGAGAGCTGGGTATCATCTGCATACAGATGGTACTGAAAGCCATGAGATCCGATGGGTTTGCCTAGGAACAGAGTGTATAAAGAGAAGCGAAGAGGGCCAAGGATGGAGCCTTGGGGAACTCCAACCAAGAGGGTCAGAAGTGGAGGAGTCACCAGCAAGGGACACATTGAAGGATGAGTCAGAGAGGTAGGAAGAGAACCAGTTCAGGACTGAGCCATGGAAACCAAGGAAGTGAAGTAAGAAATTGGTCGACAGTGTTCTTTGTGCATTGCTGCTGTAGAGCGGGATGGGGAGGGGGATCACCGCATTGTGCCGACACTTTCCATAGGTGGACCCCCTCACACCACTTTTAGACGAGGACATTGAAGGCACCTCTGGAGCTGTGTGGAAGCCGCACAGCACTGCCGGAAGTGATGTGCTCCCCGTTGCTGGCAACGGTGGTGGCTGGAGACGCAGCGCTCTGCGGAGGCGTGTTCTGGAGGCCTCCGTTTTCCGGTCTTCAGAACGTGCCTCTGTAAAGCGCCATGTCTCCAGCCGCCGCCTTTGCCAGCAACGTGGAGTACGTCACTTCCAGCAGTGCTGTGCGGCTTCCACACGGCTCCGGAGGCACCTTCAGCGCCCTCGTCTAAAAGTGGCGTCGGTGCCATAAAACCTCCGGAGCAGAAGCTGGCAGCCTCTGCTGTCTGAGATCACAGCTGTCGATAAGAGCACCCCAGCTGGGCTGCCCACCAGCACCGCCAATAAATTTTCTTTATTGAAGCTGCTCACTGTCAGATAACATTTTGTTAGAAAATCTCATGCATCCTTATTAGCTATTTGGTCTTTGAAATATCAAGAGTCAAATAAGAAACCCTACAAACTATGGAAATAGCAATGAGTGATAGTAATGACTTTGCAAAGAGAGAGCACCTCAACAGAGTAAAGTGGAGACTTATAGGATTCTTACCTGTTATTACCAAGCACCAGAATACTTAAAGCTGGCCAGAAGCAGCTTAGACAGTTAAGGCAATTTTATAAGGAACTGCAGATTTCAAGATACATTTTTTACTTCCGCTACAAATGAAATTCTCTTCAAATACTCCAAGGAAAAGCAGAACTGTAAAAAGCAGTTAGAGCAGAAATCTCAAACTAAGGGTCCTGAACAAGTGAGGTCACAGTGTTTGCTAGACGGGACTATGATCCCAATTGATATTTGATATACTCCACATGTCTTTGCTGCCAACTGGGGTTACAAGACTATATTTTAAAATCTCAAAATGGGACCACATAGGCGAAGGTTCTGGGAACCACCAATTTCTCAGCTAAGAGCATAATCTTAGCAAAGTCTCTTTTACAGTCTTTATCTGGTCCAGAGCCTGTGATCTCTGATAAATCTGTCACACTTTTCTTTCCTTGCTATTGGCTGGATTACTAGAATGTGCTCCATTTGGGACTACCTTTTTAAGACTCTCTAGATGCTCTAAGTAATGCAGAAAATGACTTCCTATGGGCTGATGCCACAATCTCAGAACGTCTGTACTCCATGTTTTGAATTGATCTCCTGTTTATTTCTGACTGCAGCTCAAAGTTAGGTGGCCATTAATATTGTGTCTTCAATTTTTTATTTTATTTTACTTTTCAGAAAGTATAAAATTATGAGTATCTAATCAACATGCCTAAAATAAAATAAGTATAGCGATAAAGATATTTTCTAGGAACTCATTTAATCCTTTTTTGAATCCAGTTATATTATGGACATTAACCCCTATGATAATGAGTTTCATGGGTTATAATTGTGTGGAAAGGAAGCATTTTCTTGTTTGTTTTAAACCTTCTGCTTGATAATTTTATTGTGTTAATAGTTATAGTTTTAGGAGAAGGGGTATAACAGCTCCCTCTTATTATTATTTATTTTATTATTTTATATCCTGCTCTATCACCAAAGGTTGAGGGCAGATCCCAATGAGAAAAGTAAAATGAAATACAAATGAATGCCATGTATAAAGAATCAAAAACCCCAACTCTCCACCACCACCCAGACCCCTGTCTCTAACCTGGGCCCCTGTCTACATCCATACCAAACCTGTATAAATCTGTCACACAGATTTGCAAATGATGCTAGGCATGTGACAATCTCCCTGATACTCTGGTGAGAAATTAGATATCATTCAGCAGCTTAAATCCCCTTTTACGTGGGCTGCATGGAGGTGGGGGTGCGTGGCTCAGTGTGGGCAGCATGTGAGTGCTGATGTATATGGGTCCAAACCCCCCCCCCCCCACAGAACCTCTGTTTCTGCCGGTGCCTCCGTGCGTGGGTATGCATGTGCATGGGAGCTTGCACACCCGCCCCCGCAGGATTGACATGGAGGGCACCCATGCATGAACACCCAGATTTCTTGGTGTTTGTGGGTGGGTGCTGGCCGTGTAAAAAGGGCCTACATTTTTCCTTGTTTGAAAAGTTGAGGAAAGGCAAATCTCACCATCTTCACAAAAGGTTTTACATGATTCACCAAGTTGACTCTTTGGTCATTGTCAGTGACAGATTTAAATCAGCAAGGTCAGTAAATGTTGTCCTGACCCATCTGCCAACAAGCTCTGCTTTCAAAAATAACTGAGGATGTAAACTAGGGATGGGACTCTGTGTGTGGAATTCTGGTTTTGGTTTTTTGGTTCTTCATGATTTTTGGATCTCGTTTCAATTTTGGTCTTTTGAGGGTTTTTGCATTGATTTCCCCCCCCCCCCGTTTTTTTCTCCTTGACTTCGTTTTCTCCCATTGAAGTCAATGGGTGAAAACAGACATGACGCTAACCACCCTTAGTCTCCTAGGCTGCTAAGGAGACTGCACAGCTCAACTTGCCCCCTTGGTGTCGTGTCGCAAAGGAGGAGTCATCCCCACCAGTCCGGACCCGGTCCGGGCTGGCTCGAGGGAGGCCCAGCCCAAGCAAGAAGGTGCTCGGTGGCGGCTCCATTCAGTCCATCGCTGGGTACCTTCCTGCTTCGGCACTCCCTGCATCGAGCCGGCCCAGTCTGACTGACTGGTCCCTGGCCTCCAGTACTAGTCAGGTGGACCCGGTCATCAACGGCACTGCTGCTGCTTGGCCCCAGCGACGGATGGACCCAGCAGCAGGTCAACAGCAGCACACTGCAGACTCTGCAGAGAGCAAGTAAGTCCTGAGCACTAGGGATGGGCGAACGCGGTTCAGTAGTTCGGTGTTCGGCCCGAACTCGGCCTGTTCGGACAACCGAACACGAACAAACACACCGAACTACAAAATGGCCGAACACACCGAACGGAACCGAACACCGAACTACAAAATGGCCGAACAGTTCGTTCAATTCGAATCACGTTCGGGTGGCTAAAACATGGTCTTCTGTCAGGTCACTGGAAGGTCAAATGTAGCAGGGAGGGGGAAGTCATTTGACTCAGCTAGGAGCAGCAGACTTCCAGGGGTGGAGGGTGGAGAGTGGCTTGGAGTAGCAGCCAGCCTGATGAATCACCATCTCTTTTCGCCTCAGACCACTGGCTTGGCAGTCTATGATTGGCCACGGGCTAGGCTGCACGGAGCCAATGGGGCTGATTTGAGGCGGGCGCAGCAAGAAACAAAACTGTCTGCCTGCCCCCTTCCCAATACCTTCTGAGCTAGTCACTGTTTTGTCAGCAGGCGTTTCAGAAGGCTCCCTCACCCAGCATTTTCCAGCTCCCCAATCCATTGCCATCCTCCTCCTATTTCACCCATCCAACCCATCTACCCCCATATTCTCATTTATTTACATTAGCTTTGATAGATTTAGTTGTTATTTTTTGTTTTTATCCCTCCCTGTGTTCAATCTTCAATCTTCCTCCTTCCCTCCCCCCTCCATTGAATATTCCCTCCCCATTCCCTTCCCCTGTTTTTTTGATTCATTAGAGTAGTAGTATATTTTATTAATTTATAGATTGATTTAGGTTTCATTTCAGTTTTGTACCCCTCCTTGTCTTGTTTGTGATTGCCCCCCAACCCCCATCCCATATATTCATAGGTAGATAGATAGGATTAGGTCGATACATTTTTGTTTGAGTAGTTTAGTTTAAGGTTTACTGATAGAGTTAACTGTTTTCTGTGATTCAGCTTTAGGGTTTGTTGGAGTTATTCATAGCATTTAGAATACATTTATTAGTTAGGTAGTTAGTTAGTTATTAGTGTAGATATAGAGATATAAATATTTGAATAAAAAATTCAATAAATTTTTTTAAAAAAATTATATATTAAAAAACATTGTTTTTTTGCGCCGAACGGCCTAACGCGAACGCGCGAACCACCCAAACACCGAACGACCAAACACGAACGCACAACCCGATGGCGAACGAACCGAACGGCCGAACACGAACGTACGACCTGCCCAAACAACCGAACACGAACGGCCGACACACAAACGGCCGAACCGAACGGGCGAACATGAACTCGAGGTACGACCGAACGACTGAACGTGAACACACGAACCGAATGGCCGAACGTGAACCGCGATCTGTTCGCCCATGCCTACTGAGCACCAGCAGCCAAGCGCCCCTATGCTGGCTGAGCTGGGAGGCATCCCTAGGCCGGCTGGCGGCTTCACCACAGGAAGGAAAAAAGAGGGGAGGGGCCCACGGACATTACTTGTCTCTTGGCCCATCCCAAGCTAGCTATGCCCCTGGGTGGCCCTCAGGCAGGCATAGAAGAGACCTAACTGGGATTTTGGGGATAGCATCCCAGAAATGAGACATAGTTTACTCATCCAGACTGGCCAGTTATCATCACAATCCTATCCTGCAGCACTGTGACAGAGGACATAAGAGAATCTCTATTGGCTCTTTCCTAAACAGATGCTTCCAATTTCCCAGTTACAAGTGGGGGAGAAGTTGGGATGGTCACACAGCACAGAATGAGGCTATTTGGTTGACATTTCTGCTGACCAATTGGCATCACAAACCGATCTTATATTACAGTGACACATAGGAGAATCCCTGGCACAGGCTCCTTATCTGCATATGCGGTGCAGGCATATAAATTTGGGACCCTTTATCACATCTTTATGATATTTAGCAGATATTATCATGAAAGTATTGTATAGATCTCTGACAAATGCCATGTACAATGGTTGGACTACAAAGATGTTAGTCAGACATACATTTATAAGTTAATTGCTTATACTACCAGGACCGTTTATCGAATCCTTCTTAAAGCTGGCATTGATAGTAAGTATGGGATGGGGTATAAACTTGCCAAGTTTCATCTACATTAAATGTGAGGCAAAGATGTTACAGGTAAGAATGTATATGAAGAGTTTTGCAAAATAAATTAATTCAACTGCTTCTAAAACTTGATCCCTTTATCCAAACCTTTTGTAATTTGGTACAAATAATGCCTTCCATTGGAGGTATATTCAATACAGGTTTCAGCCAAATATAGTGAAAAACACAAAAGCTACAGCCAAACGTGTTTTCCATTGAAACCAATAGAAAGCAAAAACAATTTGATATTTATGAAAACAAAAATGATAGATTTAAATAATGAAAATGAAAATGACATGGGGCCCTGGTGCACATCTCTAGTTAAAACTCACATCCTCCCAACCAACCACCAAAGCTTCAGGTGTGAATAGAATTACCAACCGCCTCTAGGATGAGACCCCAAGGGAATGTGACAGGACCACATTAGAGAGGATGGGGCAAAGGGGCTCTCATGCCCCCTTCTGTGTCCTTCCTGCCTCATCAGAAAGGGGCAGGAAAGATCCCATGAAATGTTCGCTTTCTAATGTGCCTGCCCCTAAAAGACCCAGTTGCTCTGAGGTACTGGGGGCTCCCCTGATCCGTCTGGAGAAACTGGGGTTTCCTCTGGTGCCCAAAGACTCTGGGTTCTTCTATACAGATGGGCTAGAGGTGTGCAGCAGGGGCCCATGTCATTTTTGTTTTCATTTTTTCATTTTCATTATTAAATCTGTCATTTTCGTTTTCCTAAAGATCAAACTTGTTTTTGCTTTTGTTTTCCATTGGTTTCAATGGAAGACACATTTTTTACTGTAACCTTTTTTCACTGTATCTGGCTGAAACATGGAGTGATTATACCTCCAATGGAAGGCATTATGTGTACCATATTACAAAAACATTGGATAAAGGAATCCAATTTTAGAGGCAGTTGAATTAATTTATTTTGCAAAACTCTTCATATACATTCTCAGGTGTACCTTCTTTACCTCACATTTAATGTAGATGAAACTTGGCACATTTATAACCCTTTCCATGTTTACTATCTCTGCCTTATTTCAGAAGGATTGGATAAAGGATCCTGGTGGTATAAGCAATTAACTTTTAAATGTATGTCTGACTGTAACATCTCTGTAGTCCAACCAGTGTACATGAAATTTGGCAGGGATCTAGATAACACTTTCACTATCATCTCTGCCAAATATCAGAAAGATGTGATAAAGGGTTCCAATTTCACATGCCTGCATAGCATATGCAGAGAAGGAGCCTATGCCAGGGATTCTCTTATGTGTCACTGTGGTATAAGATCAATTTGTGGTGTTGGACAGCAGAAATCTCAACCAAATATCCTCATTCTGTGCTGTCTGAGCATCCCAAAATCTCCCCACCCCCCCCCCCCCAAACTTGTTACTGGGAAGTCAGAAGCATCTCTTTAGGAAAGAGCCAATAGAGATTCTCTCATGTTCTGTCACTGTGCTGCAGGATGTGATTGTGATGATGATTGGCCAGCCTGGATGAGTAAACTGTCGCCTGATTTTTGGTTTGCTATCCTCAAAGTCCCTGTTATGTCCCTTCTATGCCTGCCTCGAAGCCACTACCGATTCGTTCTGTAAAGCTGGAAGCATGCAGTAATTGGCCAGTGGATGTGTCTGCCAGTCTTTTGGGTTGCTCACCATCCTCCTTCCTACAGCCTTCCTCCCCCTGCCATGGCAGTTGCCTGCCTCTGACTGGCACTGCATGTGCTGATATTTATCTGAATAATGGTCTTCAAGCAGACAACTTCAGTTACTTATAAAATTGGGTCCCTTTATCAAATTGTCCTGTAGTTTGGCAGAGATGACAGGGAAGATATGATACTTTCCTGCCAAATGTCCTGTAAACAGGATGGACTATAATAATGGTACATCTGGAAATGTATTCTCAAGTTGTCTTATACCATCAAGACCCTTTATCCAATCTTTCTGAAAATTGGCAGGAGTATTACGCTTGTGGAGGGACATAATAGTCACAGGTTTAATGCAAATTGTATGGAAGTTACAAAATTTGTAGCCATTAATGTGTTTGGAGCTTTTCATAAAATCACAATATTCAATTTCTTCTAAAATCAGTTCCATTTATCTAATCGTTTCACACCTTGGTAAGCATAGTGCTTTCCACAGAGGGTAGAAGCACCCCAAAGTTCATCACAATTGAATAAGAAACAAAAACATTCTAGCCAGAAAAATGTTTTTCAGTGTTTTCCCTTTCTTTAAAAAAGACCACGTTGTTTTCATTTCTACTTTCGTTATTTTTGTCATTTTCTTTATTGCAATAATAATGAAAATTACAATTTACGTTATCATTATTGTAATAATTAAAATGATATGCTCACCCCTAGGATGGACTGCCTCGGTGCTGGTTCGTACAAGCCCACTTCACCTCCAGGTGAGCCATCTAAAGGTGCCCCACCAGATGTGCAGTTGGAGCAGGATTCGCTTGCTCTGTGGAAGTCCCACCGCTGACACTCCAGAATACCTTGAAGCACCACTTGCAGAATGGGTCAATGAAACCCGGGGCACTGACCAGAAGTGGAGAAGCAGTCCATTTGATATGTGGACCCATGCTACTGCAACACTTTCAGCTGGCTGTTGCCCCAGGCAACACCATAGTGTTACAGATGCTCTAGCCTGAAAGTCTATGGTGCGTGTGGGAAGGTGCTGCATGGGCAGACCATGGGCCGGGAGAACCTACCTGGTCCATCTGAAATGGACCCAGGGCGGGCTGGAAGTGGGCAGATGTTGGGGTGCACCCCCGGAGCAGCTCTGGGGGTAGGCATCCCCACATCCATCATAACCTGGAGTCTGTGCACACAACCTTAGAGGGATGGCAATCTTAAATGTGAGTGGTGGAAGACTTTAGCTATGGGGAGTGGGAGGGGGCAGGGCCCAGCTTCAAGCACAGCATTAAGGGAGCCAGTGCTTTGTTGTTTGCTCAGTCCACCCTATTCTGCTCCTTTGCCAGTTTGGCATCCTGTGTAAACGCTTAGGTGAAGGGTTTCCAGGCATTTGGCCTGAATGACACCTTTCTTTCTTTTTTTTTTCTTTTTTATTGATGTTTCGGTATAATTCTGTGTGGTCCCAGACAGCAACAAAAATAGACCAAGTGTATGAAATGTCTGAGATTCTGACCCCGTCTAGACGTGAGGTGATCCTATGTGGGGTCTGAACTAGTGTTGTCATCTACGCACATTTTTAAGGCACACTTATGAAAAATCCATGTTGCAGGCCCTGTCTAAGGCACCAAAGCAGGCCCTGCAACATGGATTTTTCATAAATGTTCCTTGATGTGCATAAGTGGCAACCCACAGTTTGGGAACATTTGTCCTAGCCTGTCATACCCTCATTCTTGCTCTGTCAATAATGTTCTTTAATGTGATGCAACTTCAACTCTAAAATGTCATGTTTAGGTTAGATTTAGAGCTGAAGCAAATAGCCTATAACCCCTTTAATCTATGCTACCCAAGCCAAAAACGGCCAGGGGGTGGGGGGTAATAACTGATATCTATTTGTGTTCTGTCAGGGACCTAATTCAGTTATTCCATTCTGTTTTTGTTTTTGTTTTTTCTTTTTGTTTTTTTTCCAGTTTGAGCACTTCGGTAAAAAAAAAAGAATACGTACACTATTATGAATGTGTAATTGCAGAAAATGATGCAACTTAAGTACTTAAATGATGGGGGGGAAAGAAACACTCAAACCCACCCCACAAAAAAATGAGACCATGAAATAATCAAAATGGAATGGGGGGGGAATCATATATGTGATTATTTGTTTCATTCATGGATATGGTTCAAGTACCTTAAGAGCTACTTGAAAACGTGAAGAACCATTAATAAATCCACTTCCCATTTCTGGTATTTTTCTCTTCCATTTCCACATAAAGGGTCAAATCCTAGATTCATTGAAATCACTATGGATTTTGCTGTTGACTTACGAGGGCCAGGGTTTGTCTAAGGGGAAAACACTTCATGCTATCACTGAAAGCTCTCTGGCCCTTTTCAAATGGGCATGGGGGCGGGGGGAGATGGGTGGGCACAGTGGTGGGGGGATGGTGTGTGGGCGGCCTGTCGCACGGACACCCACCTCCACCTATCTCCGTGCACGGAGGCACCTACCATTGTCCCCAGTTCCTCAGTCTGTGGGCAATGGGTGGAGGTGGGCAGATCATGGCACTGTGCATACAACCCCACCCACCTGCTGCAGCGACTGCATGGAAGGGCCCCTCCACTCTCCACCCACCCACGGTCAAGGGGTGGGGGCATCCGTGTACAATGGGCCTATATGTCCAGGTTAAACGAAGGACCATGCTCCTGTGATTTCACATTTCTGATTTAGATTTGGGAATCAGTGAAGGGGTGCCAAGAGTTTCACGCTGTTCCTAGGGGAGCAGAATGGATGCCCAGGACGCTGACTGACAGAAGCATTAGACCTGCCTATGGGGAAAATGTATGGAACAGTAGACGTCCCTGAACTGAAACCACAATGGAAGGAAATTATTTAAAAAGAGAAAAATGCAAATGGTTTTTTAAAAAAATAAAATAATTATTTAAAAAATCTTAGGGAAGTTAAAAAGAGAGAGGGGAAAAGACAAAAGATTTAAAGAAATAATCCAGTAGCCCAGTGGGAATATCAAGGTGGGATATTAAATTGGGTTTAGAAAACTGTACTCATAAGATTATGTGAAGGCAGAGATTTGAGGATCAAAAAGAAATGGAGTTTAATGGCTCAGACACTTTCATATGATCCTAAATCGACTCAGTGAGAACAGCTTGTGACATTCTGTCTGCCAATCTTCCCTGGCTATGTGCATTCTCTTCCTAAAGCTCTCATTGTGAACTTAGCAAAGGAAATCACATACAAATGATGTCCCATAGAGTATCTTATGAAACATTCAACATGGCCTTTCATGGCTATGGAGTTTTAAGAGTGAGCAACTAATTCTTTACACCACGCTATTTGGTGGTGGTGATGGTGGGGCGCTTCGGAGAGGATGGAGGGACTCATTTTAACCCTTGATATGAATAGTCAGTGCAAACGTTTTTTTCTTTTCTTCTTAATTGAATAGGTGGCTGAATAGCACGCAGCCATTGAGGGGAGAGCACACATGTATTTTTGTACCAACCTCTCTGTCAAATATATGCTGTCTGTTTATTCATGAGGTTTAGCTCCAGCAATGTTAATGCTAATAAAATAAAATAAATCCAACAGCCACCCTACCTGCTAGTGTACTAGAATGCCTGTTGTGCCACCTTCCCAAGCTGCTGTTTTATTAATGATCTTGAAACTGAAATACTAGGGCATGAAGAAGTGTTCAAACGACTTACTGATATGTCACAGACATTTGCCAAGAAAATGAAATGCACTGAGAGGAGGAAAAACACTAGGGAGGCCAATGAGAAATCAAATGTTCCATTTCTGATTTCTTTGACCTTTTGCCTTTTGCAGCGACTGCCTTTGCCCAAACTTGTAAACATGTTGTTCTTAAGCTCTTGGACTATGGAGACTGTGCATCGTATTTGGCTGTGCCCCAGTCTCTCTCTCTCTCTCCCCCCACCCCTAATCTGGCATGACCCATATATTTTAAATCCTCATCTTTAAATCAGAGCACATCTCTCTCAAACGAAACAAAGGAGTACATACACATTGGTGTTATACTCCATTTGTCTGCTTCCTGCTTTGTCTGTAATTGATGCTTTTGTAGTTAGTCCTACTGTAAAGTCTCATGTAGAACAGATGAAGTGGAGCAAAAGAAAATTTTAAACTGAAATCAGGGAAAGGTTCCTAAGGGGCAGATCTATTCAACCTCCCTGTCAATTGCGTCTTGCCGGATAATTGTGTCATGAGCTCCCATGGGGCAGGGAATGTTTTTTTGTTTGTTTACCTAGTGCCTTGTATACTGGGACTGTGTTTCTTCACTTTGGGCTCTTAAGGCTAGCCTTGCACCAGCGTGAGTGAGGCTATTGCTTGTTGCAACTTTTGCTTTTGGAGGGTCTGGGTGTGGAAGAGCATGCTGCATGCTTTGCTTAACTCGGTCCCTGTAAAGAAGCATACCTCCCAATACACGTCCTGCTTAGAAGGAACCGTTTCTCTGGGTGCTGAATTCGACCATCTCTTTTTAGGGGGTCAAAATCCCTCTTTCAGGAGAGATAAAAATGTCAGAATTCAAGCCTCAAGTGCCTCTTACCTAGTTGCCTCCCAGGAGAAGAACTTTCAGAGAAAAATGGGAAGTTGATAGAATGACAAACTAAAAGTGCAGCCAAACAATGCACTTACCATGATTTGGGCAGGTTTAGCCCCACACTGAGAAGCCTTACCAACTGATGCAATGCATCATGTGCCTGGCAGCGGTTAGATATTTCCCCTGCCATGGAACAGGGTGGACATGCTGCATCCTTGGAAAAAGATCGTAGCTGCAGCACGTAGCATTCTTACTGTCAGGTTTGGGTCTTGAACCCTGGCCCTGGGGGACATTGCTTCAGAAGCTTGAGCTGCTTAGTGTCTTGGCGGCCTGTGCTTCCCTTCTCCTCACAATGTCTCCTCCTGCATCTCTATCTGGTGTGTGCCCTGCCCTTGCTCGCCCCCTGTCGCTCATTTCTGCAGCCTGTCTCCCTGATTGGGCACCGGGGAGTATTTAAGAACTCCTGGTGGCTTCAGGAAGTTGGTGGAGCAATTGCTCTCCACTGTGTGGGTTATCAGTTGACCCTTCTATATGGCACAGACCTGCTTCCCCTGTGGCTTTGAGTGTTGAGTGCTCTTTTCTTTTGTAGTCCTGTTCTGTGTTGTTGATAGGCCTTAGTGCCTGTGTTTCCCTTGTTTGGTGTGTGTGGGTGGGTCTTGCTCCTTGTATTCCTGTAGATTTCTTCCCAAATCTGCTGTGTGCCCTTGATGTGACCCCTTGTGCCCTGTGTTCCCCTGTTATGATTAGTCTGTTGCTCATAGCCTATAGTTTGGTTCCCCCTTATAGATCCCTGGCCTGCCCTGCTCCTTGTACTCTTGGGGATTCCCTCCCTACCTTTGCTGTGTGCCCTTGCTGTGATCCCTTCTACGTTACCTTTCCCTGTGTTTCCCTGTTATGGTATCCTTGCCTCCTCTGGTTCCCCCCTTATGCTTAACCTGTTGCCCATAGCCTATAGCTCAGTTCCCTCTTTATAGATTCCTGTCCTGTCCACGACTCCTGTTAAACCATAGATCCCCCTTTTCCCTAACCTCCCTAGTTCCCTCATGCTTCCAGTCTTCTGTTTCCTCATCTGTGGTTTATTCCTCCTTTCTCTGAGCCTGTCCCTCCAGGACCCTGTTGGTCTTAAGCCTCTTGGCTCTTTAGGTTCTAGTCCCTTAACTCCATCCCCTTCGGCCATTGTCTTTCCTGTTATTGGTCTGGCTTTGGGCTTTTCCCCTCAACCTCGATGATGAGTTCTAAGATCTCTAAGGCTGGGTTTCCTAGTCCTCCTGCTGAGAGAGTCTCTCTGTTGGAACGAGACTGGCTGAGAGGTTCTGGTTTTTTTGTTTTTTTTTCCTGGTACTCCTGCTTGCTCTACCCTTCCTGGTTCCCCTCTTCCTGTCTCTCTTCTTGGCTTAGACCCCTCCCCCCCATATACCACTGACACTTAACCAAAGTGGTATAAGGCTGCCCAAGGTGCACTAGCATGCCACTGCTCATGTTTCTGGTCCCTGTCTGCCCTGCCACATGGCAAAGTCTGCTGTGGGGCTTGGAGAGGCAGGCACAAGCTCCAGTCCCATGTGGCCATATCATAGCTGGGGGAGGGATAGTGGTGGGCCACGAGGGGGTGGGGAAGGACTGGGCACCAGCTCATGTGACCGGTGTCTTGGCCTGCCACAGGTTGTGGCGGTACAGCCGACAGCAACCTACCTGCTCAGCTGCCCCATGGAGGAGGGGTAAACCATCTCTCCTACTCCTGCACTGACCCAGAAGTGTGGAAGTGGCAATTGCCCACCACAGGGCACACAGGGATTGAGCCCGCTGCAGCTCCTGTGGAGGTATCCTAAATGTAATGATAAGTTGGAGAGTTTCTGTCCCTCTTTATGCACTTGGAATATTGGGAAATGTGTCTACACATGTATATGCATGGGGGTGGGGTGGAGCTTGTTTGCTAAGGAGCAGGGCTTATTGGCCATGGTGGTGGGGCTTGTCCTTCTTTTGGCTGCTTGAAATGTCTGGAGATATGCTGAAGTAGGTAGAGAGTATGTAGTGAACATGAGCCAGTCTCCCTCAACAGAGCTAGAGAACAAATCTCCCTCCCTGAAGTCTCCCTACTCAAAGGGAGGAGGAGAAATCTTAGCTTGCCTCTCCATTGAGAGGTGGGGAAGGAGACAGCAAGGAGGGAGATACCTACTGTGCTTCTCAGCTGGGAGGCAGCTGCTGGAAAGGAGATCACTAGCGCTGCAGGTGGAAGCTGCTATAAGCACATGAAATAAGGACAGAAGGCTGCCTACTTATTAGGCTGAATGCAAGAAACCTGATTGGGAGCTGGATCAGGACCACTCAGGTCCTCGATGCTCTGACCGCACACTCTTTGGAAGCTGTTTGAGCTTAAGTTGGCTTTGAGTTAAAAGGTCGTCTCTTAACTTTCTTATGAGCCATCCATCTCTCTTTAGCCTCTTGTACTTAATTATCTTGATTTTCGTTACAGGCTAAAGATGCTTGCTGGAGGCTAAAAAGGTGTAAAACATAATCCTATACTGTCTCCAAACTAGTACTCTGGAAAGCACTAACAGTGCATCTAAGACCATGTTACTATTGATCCTGAGTCAGATTGAATTAGCACTTCCTACATTACCTGGCTAGAGCCTGCCAGTGAGTTAGCAATGCATAGAGAGACAGAACCAGGCAGTCAGATCAATGAATTAATGACGTCTATCTTCTCTGCACATCTTAACTTCCCACACATCCTACTTAGCTTCTTCTTGTTCCCCTCCCATCGTCCCGCTCCCCAAGGAATGAATTGTTGCTTCTCTCCAAAATGGACATTTTCCAAGTGGCCCTATTCCTTCATCCAATATTTTGTCTCCTGCCTGTCCTCTTTGTAGATCGTCTCTTCCTGAGCAGCATACCTGCTTTGGTTAAATAGCCTCATATTAAACCATGTCAAGAATATCACTCTCTCTAACTAAAGGCAAAGAACTTTAATGTGTACAGATATGCAAAATTTCTGGATAAGGGGAATTAATTTATTTTCCTCCATGACAGGAATTCTGAACCCTGATAAGCTGCCATCTTTAAGGTTATAGAGCAAAATATAGGGATTCTTAAGTGTATTAAAAATGTCCCAGCAACTTGTAGTTAATATACTGTAGTATATACCCTGCCAGGAGGAGTCCTCATGTCACACAAGTTGGAGACAGGCATTAGAGAACATCAATTGTCTCTGTCTCCAGCTCTCCAGACAGGCAAACTCACACTGACAGCCAGGCAAAGCTGTGCATGCATGTAAGGGAGTCATCCTGTCAGTTCTCCCTCTGAGTCTCAAGTGGGCTGTAAGGAAAATGAGACCAGGCTTCCCTTCCTCCAACCAATCCACAAATCTCAGCATCAGAATCTGGCAGGATTGTGCATGCACACACACGCCCCTCTGCCTTGCTGTCTATTGTGACTGCTTCTGAGGGGGAAGGAAAGGGGACTGGAAATAGAGAAACCTGTTAACTCATTCTAAGCATTGGTTTTCTCCAGGTCCGTTTTCATAATGTCTGCTTGAGTAGAATTCCTAATAAGCTGAACTTTTTTACAATGCCACAGAAATTCAATTTAAGCAGACTCCACTGTATCTGATGAATTTGCTGGCTTTAGATACAGCCAAATGAGGTGGGTAAAAATAACTATCAATTTCTACTTCATGTGTCGGTTTCAGATATTTTAGTTCAGTTACTTTGCTTAGTTCAATTTTGACTCAAATATTTGGTCAAATCAGATATCAATAATCAATCTGACCAACTGAAATAGCTAGCTGGCTAACTGAAATAGCTAAAAATCCAATGTAACAAATATTACTTTAGATTTTGTTTATTTGGATAACTATCCAAATGGATAACGATCACTCTGTCGATGAGCTGGTCCAGCGTTGGAACAGCTTGCTGGAAGAGGCCATCGACAGGGTAGCTCTGAGATGCTCTCTGCCTTGGTCTCTCCACTGCAGGGTCCCTTGGTTTACTGAGGGGCTGCGGTGTATGCAATGAGGAGGCTGGAGTGACACTGGCGTCGGAGTCTATCTGACTCTGCCCGACTTCTCCATAGGGCCCATTTGTGGTCCTATGTTGAGGCTGTGAGGACATCAAGGAGAGAGTTCCTTGCTGTCCTTGTAGCATCTGCAAAGTCACGCAAGTAGATGAGAAACTCACAGCAGGCCTGGGACAAGTCCCCATCCAGGTGGAGGGAGGCTGGACTGACCAGCCCCCGCACCACCTGAAGCCGCTCCGCTGGGCATGACTTCACAGACGCTATGAGGACAGCAAGGAACTCCTCATCAGTGGAGCATTTTTAGACAATGAAGTGGAACAGCCACCCTCCCTGCTTGGAACATAGGCCCCAGAACCCTGACAGTGGGTCCTGGAGCTGGAGTGGCTGGCTGTTTCTTGATGTGGTGGAATGATGGCTCCCCATGAGTGGAATGATGACCCCAGAACCCTGACGGTGGGTCCTGGGACTGGAGTGGCAGCTTCTGGATGAAGTGGAACAGCCCTTCTTGCCTATAACGTAGGCCCCAGAACCCTGATGGTGGGTCCTGGGGCTGGCGTGGATGGCACCCCTACTTGTACGGGCATTGCAGGCTGCCTGGCATCAGTGGAGCAGCAGCAGAGGCCCGGCCAGGGCTCACTGGAACCCCTACTTGGCTGGGCATTGCTGGCTGGCATCAGTGGAGCATTTGCAGATAATGAAGTGGAATGACAGCCCTCCCTGCCTGGAACGTAGGCCCCAGAACCCAACGGTGGGTCCTGGAACTGGAGTGGCTGGCTTTTCCTTGATGCAGTGGATTGACAGCTCCCTGTGAACAGAATGATGGCCCCAGAACCCTGATGGTGGGTCCTGGGACACAAGTGGCAGCTTCTGGATGATGTGGATGGACAGCCCTCCCTGCCTGTAACATAGGCCCCAGGCTAGGGCAGGGCTTCAGCTTTGCCCACAGGGTGGGCAGACAGGCACTTTGGCATGAGCAGAAGGTTGATTGAGGCAGGGTTTGAACTTGGCAACCACGGTGGGCACAGGCAGCGTGGCGTGAGCATCAGAACGAAGACTGAGAAAGGCTCTGATCTTGGCAACCTGGGTAGGCAGACAGGGAGCATGGCATGAGAGGCACTAGGGAAGGCAGGCTGGGACCTTGGCAGGACACTCAGATAGGCTGGTGAAGACTGTGCAACACGTGAGAGAGCAAGCCAGTCACCTAGGTGGGCTGAGATCATCTAGCTAGAGGTCGGCTGGTAGGCTTACATCTTCCCAGTGCCACCCCATATCATGATTTCAGTCAGATAGGCCGTCTAGTCAGAGAGAGAGAGAGGCAGGGCGGGTGCCGGGCATTGGGAGGGAGGGACAGCACCTTAGCAGCAGCAGCAGCTCTAGTCCAGATTGAGAAGGAGCCCCGTCCCAAGACTCCTCCTGGCATGGGATGGCGTGTGCCACTGCACCATCAATCCATATTCAGGGGCAGCTTGGGGAATCCCAGCAGCAGAAGGTTCACCTAAAGGAACAGAAACTGCTCCATCAACTTGGCCCCCAGTCTCAGGCGGTGGGGCAAGGAAATATCCCCCGCCATGGAGAACACCTGCTCACTGGGGACACTGGTTGGTAGGCAGAACAAGAGACCCTTGGCCACTTCGGACAGGGCCAGCCACACATTGGTCTTGCTGGCCTGGTAGGCCAAGGAATCGCTGCTGGGATTGATGCATGGCTCCTCATCCAGGTAGCTCTCCACTGTTGCTGAGGTGCTGTCGTACTCCCTCACGTAATTCTGCTTGGGCACCACCTCCACCACTGCCCTCAGCCACGCTGCCTGCCTTGCTGTGCATGAGCCCATGCTTGCCAGTGTAAGGCTGCCGCCTACCTGGGCCCGAGCGCGGGGGCAGGGGCGGCGAGCCCCCCGACCACAGTGGCCCCCAAACAAACGGGGGGCACGAGGACCACGGATCCCGGCGCGGCGGCGGGAACAACCCCCGCCGCCGCAAAAGCTGCAGGACAGGAGGCCGGCGGGGAGAGAAGGGGCGGGGCCGGCAGAAACTCCGCGCCGCTCAGCACGCCTGCAGGAAAGGGCGGGGCTACAGGCAGGAAGTTAAAAGGCAGCCAAAGACTGCAGAACAACGCCGGTGAACAGCGTTGCTGCAGACTGGCCCCTTGTGCTGACGGAGTTGTGAGCGTAGCGAAGGAGTGTGTGGAGTGAGGACGAGGAGCGAGAGTGTGGCGTGTGAGTGTGGTCGTGGCGAGTGAGTAATTGTTGATATAGTGGGGTAAGGATTCTAGCAGGAAGTGTGTGTGAGCGGGGGAGGTGTGGGTGGTGGGCACTGTCCTTGCCCTCGGGGGCCCATGTACCCGCACCCTCCACCCGTCCTTGGCAGAGTGAGCG
>QEPC01010260.1:3543548-3565773 GCA_003113815.1 Sphenodon punctatus
AGCAGCAATACTGCCCCTGCTGCTAGAGGCAGCTGTTCGAGCAGGACGCTTGCCTGCTGATGGAGGCGGACGACTGTGGCTACTGGAGGCGGATGACTAGCCGCTGTAGTAGGGAACCCATTTGCATCCACTGCCCCTGCCCGCTTAGCAGCAGAGTGCTATGGAATCCCTTGAGGTGCCTCGCCGTGGCAGTTGTGCCAAGGTGGTTGAGCACCTGCCTACGCTTCACCACCTTCTGTCACAAAGTGCACTGCACCTCCCTGGGATCATCTGCCCACACCAACTTAAAATGCACCCATATGGAGGATTTTTTTGTCCCTCCTGCCTTCTGGCCTGCACCGGGTGATGCACCACTGACAGTGTTGATGGGAGGGGCAGAACATGGTGGCGACACAGCTCTCGGAGGGACAGCCATCGCCTCAGCACCAGACATCTCCTCCGCAGGACTAGTGTCTGCCTCGCTGTCCCCAATCTGAGTGTCTCCCAAAGGGGAGTACTGGAACCCTGAGGCTGACTGCCCACCATGCTGCTACTGCTGCTGCTCCTCTCCCTGCTGCCATTGCCTGGGGATCAGGCCCTGCCTCTAGCAGCCAGGGTGGGATCCACCAGGCCTGGACTACTGTGGATCATATCAATGGGGGTCAGGGACATTGGTGGCCCTTGAGGAACATCCAACCCCAAAGCTCCTGCTCCTGCAGCAGACAGCTGTAGCCTCCTGGAGTGCCAGCCTTCCAGTGCCCTGCATGGCAGTGAAGGACACTGGCAGGAGGCGATGCTGAACCACCCCCCTAGTGCCACTGCTGGGAGCCTCTGAAGCCTGAGTGCCAAAATCAGGCCTGTGTAGTCTGGGGCGTGGTGATGGGCTCGGGCTGCTGCTGATGCCTGCCACTCCGCTGGCACGGCCCCTGTCACCTCTGCCACGTGCCCCATTGCCTGCCTTACGGGCAGCAGACTGGCCTCTCCTGCTTCCCTTCTCCATTTTTCCTTTAAAAATTATGCAGAGGAAGACTTTATATTTTTAAAATGTATTCATTTAATCAACATTTGAATATTTTATTTATATATAGCTAGAGTTAATGTAGTGTATGTATGTGTGATATATATATATATATATACACACACACATATATAAACTCTAGCTGCTATTAACTATTCTAAAACCTATGGAACTAAATGGAATTTTATCTAATATCTACAAAGGCCTAATAACAGCTAAATCTATCTAATCTAATCTAAATAAATGAAACTACAGAGGTAAATGTGTGGAAATGGGTGAAACAGGAGGAGGGTGGCAATGGATTGGGAGGAACACAAACTGCTGGGAGAGGGAGACTTCTGAAAACCCTTGCTGACAGGATCCGTGGCTAGCTCAGAAGGTGTTGGAAGGGGGGGAGGGCAATGACTTTCGTTACTTGCTGCACCCGCCTTACCACAAGCCCCATTGGCTCCATGCAGCCTAACCCCATGTCAATTGCAGACTGCGAAGCCAGTGGTCTGAGGAAAAGAGGGATGGTGATTGGGCAGGCTGGCTGCTAGCTGAAGCCTCTCCATCCCTGGCACCAGAGAGTCTGCTCCTCAGCTGCCCCCCCCCAGCCTGTCAGCCAGGCTTTTCCCACCCGAGCTCATCCAAACATGGCTGAACTGTTTGGGGGTTTTGGCATTCGGTTCGGCCGTTCGGTTCGGGCATCCAAACTGGCTGAGTTCTGGCCGAACTCCGAACATTTGAACCGCGTTTGCACATCCCTACTTGTCGTGTTCATTGTCATCCTGTAATGCTGGTTCCTTCCAAGAACATACTTTACATGAACCTATGATCCTCCAGGCAAATAGCACTAGCACTTAGCATCACCATTTCCATTGAAATGAATAGAATTCATGAACCATGCTGAGTTTTATTGCTGGTAATATCCACCCAGGAGATCACTCATGCTTAATTGAACCCCCAGATAACAGAAATGATGAGTTTATAAAATATTCCCCCTTTCCCCCTTACTTTATATGAGTTGGTCTTTTCTGAAAGACTTGTGGATTTAGCTAAGAGGTTTAATTTTTAGGAGTCTGCAATGTTCATGGACTGTGAAGGGGGAAAGAATTATAGGGGAGGCTAGTGGAGAGAAAAAGTCAGAAGTGGGGCATGGAAATCCATCCACCACTAACAGGTGCAGCTCCCATCTTACAAGTGTTTGAAACTGAGAAGTGGAGGGAACTCCCATTAGCTGTAGGTTATTGTGTATGTCGTTTGTGGTAGCTTCCTGGATGAATTATTGACATACATACAGAACAAGTAGGTATTTGAACTTCAGTTTTCCGTTAGAGTAGGCTTTCTCTGGGGAAATGTTGTGTACGATCTGATATTTATCAAACATGCTCTTTCTGTTTGATAACTGATCCACCCCCCACCTCACAACCCCTCTTACCTTTCTCTGTTAGCCACTTTTCTCGTGTTTTCTTTTTTTTGGTCCCCCTATTGATGAGTATTTCTTTCTTAGAGTTTATTCTGTTAACCTATTTCCCCAGTTTTTCCTGAATCTTCATACTATTATTGGATGTCTTACAGACCCTGGGTGCAGCCACCTGAGACACTTACCACACCTTCGGCAGCCTTAGCCCACTCCGGAGAGTCTTACCACATAATGCAGTGCATCGTGTGGCCAGGACTGCAAGATGTCCCACCCCTCCCACCCCAATGTGGGGTGGGGCAGCTGATGGCTATGTGCTGCCCCACCCCGAGGTGGGGTGGGGCAGCTGACGGCTATGTGCTGCGTCCTCAAAAAAAGGCCGAGGATGCAGCGCATAGCAGTCTTCCGAAAATGGAGTACGACTGCTCAATGTGTGGCAGCTTGTCAGTCTGGTTGCTGCAAGGTCTGCTGTGGGGCTTTGTGCAGTGGATGCTCACTCCAGTCCCATGTGTCCACAACACAACAGGTGGCAGGATAATGGTGAGGCAGGGATACAGAGATGGGGCCCAGGATCTTACTCATGTGGCCGGCACCTCAGCCCACCCTGTGCTGTGGCAGGAGATATAACAGCGTCCCACCCAGCTTCCCTGTGGGGGAGGGGGCAACTGTCTGCCTTGTTCACTGCACTGGCCCTGCAGCATGGCAGCTGCACTTGCCTGTCACAGGGCTGTGCAGGGATTGGGACCTCCACATCTTGTGTGGCTGCACCCCCTGTATCAGATGGAGACTAGAGCTGAAAGAAGTAGTGGGTTTATTATTCGCGGGTATTACTTTAGGGTAGACCTTGAAGACGTTCAATAATATCTGCATCCAGATGGGTATTCACAAATCCATTTTTACAGTATTCTGTTTTAACTTCAGGTTTCCTATGATGTAGTCTTTTTATTATGTTGGCTTATGTTCCTACATGTGCAAATAAATAAATTAATAATTAATAAATAAACATTTAGTTCTATAATGGCCCCTGCTGAATGGCACTCAGGGAACCTCTTATCACTAATACAATAAAGCAACCTAAAATCCATTCAAAACAGTTTAAAAGGGAAGGTAAATTGGGAGTAAAATATATTAAGAGGAACCATCTGTGGATCCTCTCAATGTGCCCGGAGAATAAGAGAGACTTCAGGTGCTTTTTGAAGGTTAGGAAGAGGAATTGAGACAAATAGCTGGAGGGAGCAAATTCCATACTGACTCGTAGAGGTGTGCACCAGGGACCCATTTCTTCATTTTTGGTTTTTTTAATTATTTAAATCTGTCATTTTTGTTTTCTTAAATATCAAATTGTTGTTTTCATTTTTGCTTTCGTTTTCCATTGGTTTCAATTAAAAACACATTTTTGGCTATAATATTTTTGTATTCTATTTGGCTGAATCTTGGAGGGATTGTACCTCCAATGGAAGACATTAAGTGTACCAAATTCCAAAAAGATTGGATAAAGGAATCTGATTTTATAAGCAGTTGAATTATGCTATTTTGCAAAAATCTGCATTTACATTCCTAGCTGTAACTTCTTTGCCTCCCATATAATGTGGATGAAACTTGGCATGTTTATACCCCTCTCCATGTTTACTCTCTCTATCAATTTTCAGAAGGATTGGATAAAGGGTTCTGGTGGTATAAGCAATTAACTTATAAATGTATGTCTGACTGTTTGTAGTCCAACGAGTGTACATGAAATTTGGTAGGGCTGTATCTCACACTTTCAGGATCATCTCTGCATAATATCAGAAAGATGTGATAAAGGGTCTCAATTTTATATGCCAGCAAAGCATATTCATTTTAATATGCATTTGGAGCCATTTGCCAGGGATTCTCTTACGCATCACTGTGGTATAAGATCTGTTTGTGATGTCAATTGGCAAGCAGAAATATCAACCAAATATCTTCATTCTGTGCTATGACCATCCCAACATCTCTCCCCCACTTGTTACTGGGAAGTCAGAAGCATCTGTTTAGGAAAGAGTCAACAGAGATTCTTTTATGTCCTCTGTCACAGTGCTGCAGGATGTGATTGTGATGATAATTAGCCAGCCTGCATGTGTAAACTATCTTGTGATTTTTGGGATGCCATCCCCAAAGTACAAGTTATTTCCCTTCTATGCCCGCATCAGCGCTGCTTCCTGAGCCCGCCTCAAAGCTATTACCAAATACCGATTGGCCCTGTAAAGCTAGAAGCATGAAATAATTGGCCAGTGAAGGTGTGTCAGTCTTTTGGGTTGCTCCACATTCTCCCTCCTATAGCCTCCCTACCCCTGCCATGCAAGGTGCCTGCCTCTGACTGGCACTGAATGTGCTGCTATTTACCTGAATAATGGTCTTCAAGGGGACAACTTCAATTGCTTATAAATTGGGTGCCTTTATCACATTGACCTGTAGATTGGCAAGGATGATAGGGAAGGTATATGATACCTTCTGCCAAATATTGCGTAAACAGGATGGAATATAAACGTTACAGCTGGAAATTTATTTTAAAGTTAATGTCTTATACCATACGGACCCTTTATCCAATCTTTCTGAAAATTGTCAGGAATGTAACACTTGTGGAGGGACATAATATGCAGATGTTTCATGCACATTGGATGGAAAATAAGGAAGTTATTGCCATGAATGTGTATGGAGCTTTTCTTAAAATCAAAACATTCAATTGCTTCTTCAATCGGTTCCCTTTATCTAATCTTTTTGAACTTGATACACATAGTGCCCTCCACTGGGGCACAATCTACCCAAGTTTCCTTAGAATTGAATAAGAAACAAAAATGTTATAGCTGGAAATACATTTTTCAGTGTTTTCCCTTTATTTCAAAAACAAAATGTCCTTTTTGTTTCTAGTTTCATTATTTGTCATTATTGCAATAACGGTAATGAAAATTATTTTTGTTATCATTATTGTAATAACAAAAATGATATGCACACCCCTATCTGAGGGGCCTGCTACAGCAAAGGCCCAATCACCTCTGTTCAGGGGAGAAGCTAGGTAAGAATGAGCCCCCTGCTTAGGCATGTCATTCAAGTATGCATATGCAAGAGAGAAGAAGATCTCTAGCGTGCCTCTCAAGTGGTGGAAGCTGCTGCAAGCACATGAAATACCGGCAGGGGTCTGCCCGTTTATTAGGTTGGATGTGCTAAGCATGTGAGTGGGGACTGCTTAACATGGACCCCAGTGGGCTATCGTCTTGTCCAAAAACACCCTGTTCAGGACAGGCCCTCCAACTGGACAGGGTGGCCACCTTGTCCAGGGTGGTGGCCTTTGATGATAGCACTGAGGGCTCCATTCCCAGAAGACTGGGCCAGGACACAGGGTTTCATTTCCCTGGTGTTAAGCAGTAAAAAGGCACTCCCTTTCTCCGGGCACACCCATACCAGAATTTGCAAGGGGGTGGGGTGAGTAGGAGGGTACAAGAAGTAGGCATGGGTGAACAGATCGCGATTCGTGTTCGGCCGTTCGGTTCGGCTGCGATCGGTTCGTGCGTTCGCGTTCGGCCGTTCGGTTCGGCCGCGTTCGGTTCGTGTGTTCGTGTTCGGTCATTCGGTCGTACCTCGCGTTCGTGTTCGCCCGTTCGGTTCAGCCGTTCGTGTGTCGGCCGTTCGTGTTCGGTTGTTCGGGCAGGTCGTACGTTCGTGTTTGGCCGTTCGGTTCGTTTGCCATCGGGTTGTGCGTTCGTGTTCGGTCGTTCGGGTGGTTCGCGCGTTCGCGTTCGGCCATTTGGCCCGAAAAAACCAATGTTTTTTAATATATAATTTTTTAAAAAATTTTAATTTAATTTTTTTATCAAATATTTATATCTCTACACTAATAACTAACTAACTACCTAACTAATAAATGTATTCTAAATGCTATGAATAACTCCAACAAACCCTAAAGCTGAATCACAGAAAACAGTAAACTCACTCTATCAGTAAACCTTAAACTAAACTACTCAAACAAAAATGTATCGACCTAATCCTATCTATCTACCTATGAATATATGGGATGGGGGTTGGGGGGCAATCACAAACAAGACAAGGAGGGGTACAAAACTGAAATGAAACCTAAATCAATCTATAAATTAATAATATACTACTACTCTAATGAATCAAAAAAACAGGGGAAGGGAATGGGGAGGGAATATTCAATGGAGGGGGGAGGGAAGGAGGAAGATTGAAGATTGAACACAGGGAGGGATAAAAACAAAAAATAACAACTAAATCTATCAAAGCTAATGTAAATAAATGAGAATATGGGGGTAGATGGGTTGGATGGGTGAAATAGGAGGAGGATGGCAATGGATTGGGGAGCTGGAAAATGCTGGGTGAGGGAGCCTTCTGAAACGCCTGCTGCTCAGAAACAGTGACTAGCTCAGAAGGTATTGGGAAGGGGGGAGGCAGACAGTTTTGTTTCTTGCTGCGCCCGCCTCAAATCAGCCCCATTGGCTCCGTGCAGCCTAGCCCGTGGCCAATCATAGACTGCCAAGCCAGTGGTCTGAGGCGAAAAGAGATGGTGATTCATCAGGCTAGCTGCTACTCCACACCCTCCACCCCTGGTGCCTGGAAGTCTGCTCCTAGCTGAGTCAAATGACTTCCCCCTCCCTGCTACATTTGGCCTTCCAGTGACCTGACAGAAGACCATGTTTTAGCCACCCGAACACAACCGAACGTGATTCAAATTGAACGAACTGTTCGGCCATTTCGTAGTTCGGTGTTCGGTTCCGTTCGGTGTGTTTGGCCATTTCGTAGTTCGGTGTTCGGTTCGGTGTGTTTGGTCCGTTCGGTGAGTTCGTGTTCGTGTTCGTGTTTGTGTTCGTTTGTCCGAACAGGCCGAGTTCGGGCCGAACACCGAACTACCGAACCGCGTTCGCCCATCCCTAACAAGAAGTATTTTAGCTACGACTGCAACCATCCTGTCTCAGTGCTTTATTTTCAATGCTCACATAACTTAAGTTTGGGCTGCTGGGGACACCCTCCCCCTTGATTTCAAGCCACCTCTTTAACTCCAACCCTTGGTGGTGCTTTCCCCACTCACCTTGGGCTGTTATTACTCCACCATAAAAGAGACTTGTGTGATGCAGTCAAAAGTCTCACAGAATACTATAACTGACTGAGAATGAACACCTACATCTTCTGGTCCTCAAGCTAGCTAGCACCCTACTCAATGGATCATTTCTCTTTTCCTGCAGAGTGTTCTCTCCTTTTCAAGATGTACTCCTTCTCTTGGGAAGAGCTAGGGATGAAGCGGCAACTCCTTTTCCCGCTCTGCTATATCATTCCACCATTTCAGAATTTCCAGCGACTTTCTGCAGCTCTTCCACTTGCATTCTTCTAATTCCGAAATTGTCAGAACAATCTTGGAAACTGTTGGAACAAACACTATTTCGCTATTTCACAATGCTGGCAGAAATTGAGAGAGAGAAACTATCAGAAAAAACATTGTTCTGCTATTTTCAGAGCCGGTGGAAGTAGCGGAATGGAAGTAGTGGAATGGCGGAAGTAGCGGAATGAAACTAGTGGAATGAACGTCTCTATCGCACCATGCCACTCATTGCAAAAGAGCTTTTTCTGGCAGAAAGAGCTACTGCAGTGGCTTGCTGTTTCAATCCTACTCACTATGGTGGAGAGAGAAAATGGAAGCATTCGGCACTTTGATGTAACTGTAACCAAAGCAAGATCTGGCACGCAGGAGGTTTTGTACCATGGTGAGGGGCTGTGGGGTGCTCTGAGCAGACCAGCATGTTGCAGGATAGAGACTAAGCAGATTGAAGGATAATGAAGGGTGGAATCAAATGAGATGATAGCCCACTGGAACCTGTGTTCGGTCCGTGGAGACCACATGCAGCCCCAATCATACGTTTAGCATGTCCAGCCTAATAAACGGGCAGCCCCCTACTCATATTGTATGTACTTATGACAGCTTCCACCAGTGGTGCAATGATCTCCATCCTTGTGGCTGCCTCTCAACTGAGAGGCATGCTAGAATCTCCCTCCCCACCTCTCAGCTAAGAGGGAGGGAGACTGCAGGGGATTGGCCTACACAGTGAGCCTCCAATGTCCCTGGACTCTGTCATGACTAGCTGCTCTGTGGTGACCATGTTCCAAGGCCATATGACAGACGCCGAATAGATGGGCACAAAGAAACACGCCTGGTGAAGGTTAATGTTGTAAGGGAGGGGAGAAGGGAAGGAAGGGGTTTGGAATTTCCAGACACTCACCCACTGAACTCAGTTAGTTAAACCTACTTTTATGCTATCTGATTGAAATAAATCCATGCTGTACAGCAGTGTGAAAGCAACGTTGTATTCAGTATTAACTGGTGCAAAATATTTCCTGCATGTGAAGGCAACTTGTGCTTCCAAGTGCACTGCTTTACTCCTGCCCCTATGGGATGCAGCAGCAGCAGGGACACTGATCAGAGTGGGAGATAATGCTATTTGTTTACAAACCACTACTCCCCATGTGATCAGGCACATGGGGAGGAGTTTGTAAAGAAACAGCGTATCTCCTGATCGATTGGTGTCCCTGCTGCTGGAGCACTACTAGGAGGCAGAGGCAGGTGAGGGATGGGGTCCGGAGCCAGGGAGGGGAGGTAGAAGAACTTATTGGGGGAGAAGCTGGCTGCAGCCTGTTGCCCAGGCGTGCTGTAATTTCCTGTAATTGAACTGCACTGAACAGGCAGGTAAGCACACGCTCCAAGAAGGTCTGAATGCGTTATTTCACTGTAGGAAACAACGGTATGGTGCACATGTGAATGCAACTGGCATTAAGAGCGAACAAGAGAAAAACAATTTAAAAAAAATTCAGATAATTGCTGCACATGTGAATGAGCCCGAAGTCTTAGAAAACTCCAACACACACTCACTAAGGCTAATTCATACAGCAAAGCTGATTACCGGCAGTGTTGCAACCTGTCTGCCTCCCTTTTATCCCTTGGGTGCCCCACCCAGCTGAGCAGGCAGGTGGTCTGAGTGCCGTGGCGCTTCTGGTGGCTCTGCCCTGCTGGGCCCAGGCTTAGTGTGTCTGGGCTCCTCCCCCACACTGTCAGGTGAGCACGGGGTGAGGGCTGTTTGTCCTGCCCCTGCTGCGTTAGACCCAGGCTCTCCATGGCCACCAGGAGCCTGACGGGGGCACCGGTGGTGACCACGCCTCCATAGCCAACCGTGGAGAGCTCTGACAAATGTGGGCTATCATCGTGTTTGATTCCACCCAAATATTCTTCCAACCCATAAACCAGTTCCATTGCATCCTGATGATCTTCCTGTTGTCTAAGGCTGTGAATCTTCTCACCTGCTTCCCTCTAAGGAACTGCCCATGTTTACTTGGTCTTTATGTTGGAACACAGTTGAAGACCAGTGCTGTGTACATACAGATGTGCTATAAGTGCAGCTCATTATTCAGTACCGTATCCTGAGATGAATCTGGATTTCCTATAAGTAAAACTAGAAGGCCACAAAGACATTAAATATTTAACAAGATTGTATTTTAGATTGGGAGTGAGATGCTAGGAAACGTATTGCTTTCTTCCTGCTGAAATCCCAGAACACTCTTAAAAACACGATAATGCTCCTGACAAGTCTTTCATGGTTTAGCAATTTCTTTTGAAAGAGGAAATAATACCTACCTGAAAATTGTTCATACATTTGATCTGGACTGATCCAATTCCATCACCTCCATCTTTCAGGACAGGGCACATTCTCTAAAAGGTAGTTTACTGTGTTCAATTTCTTCTTGTAATTTTTTTTAAAAAAAGAACCCTGCTAAAAGTCAGAGCATCTTTATTATTTATGATTCTTTTGAAGTGCTCATTTCCTTTTCTCTCTCAGTGTTGTCATAGTGAGAACACCAGTATAGCCTAGTGGATAAGGTGTTGCTCTTGGGCCTGGGAGAACTACATTCAAATACTCCCTTAGTTATAAGGGAGTTATGCTGTTTTAGTTCAGCATCTGTAAATGGGAAGAATGATAAGCACTTTGCACACTAAAAGTACCATTTTAATAAAAGTGACATAATTAATGTGGAGACAGAAATGTTCAGATTATTTAATACTTCACAGGAGCAGTAAATGGTTAGCACACTCAGTCCACCAAACAATAGGTGGAGTGCCGCTAGCACAATAGATTGACTATAGGTGGAGTGCCGCTAGCAATAGCAAAGTTTTTTTCCAAAACAGGGAGAACTGAATTATTCTGGGCTTTGAGAGTATTTAATGCTAAAGTTCGAGCTAAGTTTCTTTATGGAGGTGAGTTTTATGGGCATTATCTTACTTGAAAGATATAAGTATCCCTTTAAATAAATTTTTGCAATACCTCTTAAGCTACGCCCGTGGTATTCCGATGGAGGCAATAAGGGTAGAGTTGGCCCAAAATAGTTGGGCTTTGGTGGTAAAAAAGATGGCACTGCTTTTTTGGTTAAAACAGTTCTTTTTGCCCAATCCCATATTTGGCGCTATTAAAGAAGACCAGCACCAAACCCAATGGTGGGAGACAATAGAAACCATCTTAGAACAGTTGGGCTTCTCTGTTACCTATCTAGCCTCGAGAGATGTAATTACTATTAAATCCTGAAGTAGTGCAGAGACTTGGATACTAGCAGACAACAGGATATAGCAAAGATTGGTGCAACAAGATTCTTATGAGATTATTTTGATCTAATCCCACCACAGGGGCATATACTGCCTTACTTATCTCAGAAACTTTCTTTAGAGCCAGTTATATTTTTGTTTGCGCATGACTGAATGTCTTACCCACCTCTCTTTTGGAGGGGTGATTTTAAAAATATAGGGTTTTATCAGCGTTTATGCCCTTTTGATTTTCAAGCAGTTGAAACTGTTGTGCACCTGCTTTTTAAATGCCCGTGATCCAGATATTTGACCCCTTTTTTGGAACAATACCCAGGGAGGGATGCTGCTACTTTGCTATGTATTTTTCTGGAGAATAGGGATTCCCATTTGACTTGGGCAGTGGCAAAATTTCTGGAAGACGCCCTTGGCACCCGGAAAAAAATTCTAAACTTTGAGGCAATAGAGGGGGATCATGGTACCTAAACTCAAATTTAAATCTATTTGTCAGTTCCCTCTGATAAATTCGGTGTGGAACTCTCAGTAAGTTTTGTGGGGCTTTTTTATATTATTATTAGTTTTTAAATGGATTGAGGATTTTATCATGATGTTGATATTATGTTTTGATTTTATATTACCTTGTAATCGGGTTAATTACGGTTTGATTATTTTATATTTATCTTTAATTAGAAAGGCTTGGCAAATAGGAAATAGCGATAACCTTTGGTTAAGCTGGAATAACGAATTGAATTGATTATTTAATAAAAGTTTTAGGCATGCACTTTGTAAAAACCCAAAAGATTGTATTAAAAACTCAAAAGATCGCTTTAAAGGCTTGTGCTAGCACTGGCATGAGTCCTGTCTAATTAACAGAACTGCATTGGTGCTAAGGCGCTAAATACTTGGAGGATTGCACAACCTGGCTCTGATCCTTCAAGTGCTGTCCTGTTGTAAACCACATTGAAGGAGGGAAAAAGGACTTGCACTGTTGTTGTGCTTTGAGGATCAAGAGCCCTAGAAAGGAAACTTTTAACTTGCAGCTAATGTCAAACTATTTGATTTGTTCAGTGTTCGGTTGAATAATGAGTTGACAGCAGGAACTACTAGAGTTATAAAATCATCCCTTTTCAGCATTTTTTCACAGGACTGTCTCACTTGCTTTCAGAATTAATGTTCAAGAATGTTCTAAAGTACCTTGTGCCATATGTTGCTGCTGTTCTGCTGAGTAATACAATCTCGGAGATGCAGCATTTGTTTGTTTCATTAACAGTAAATATCACACACCCCACACACCCCATTAGAACTAAAATCCTAAAACTCCAGACTGCAGCCTGAATGGCAACCAAAAACAATAGCAAGACTGCACAGCTCGTCAATGTTGCTTATGCTGGGGGTCCCACCACTGCCCTTGATGACACCGCTGACTGGGCAGGGTTGAGAATGGATGCTTTGGCTTAACCAGATTCTGGAGACCCTCAAAACCTGGCAACTGGGTTCAGCTTAAATCCAAGAGGGAGCAACTCTACCCCTGCTTACTCTGCTCTTCCTCCCTCCCAAGCTGTATGGGAGGGGGAGAGAGTGAGTGTGGTTCAGCACATCTCTGATTGACCAGACGGTGAGCCCATCTCCACCCATGGAGCCGCTGCCTCTTTTTCAGATGACTCTGTGGGTAGGTGATGGGTGGAGATGGGGGTGCACCGGAAGCCCACCCCCACCTCCACCCACCACCCATGGTGTTTCCACAGGCAGACACTCATCCCCCCCCTCCACCACACACCCGCCTGCACACCCAGAGGGGGGATGGGGTGTCGGTACAAAAATGGCATCAGTCCCTGAGAGTGCCGCAGTGGCTCAGTATCAATCTATTTATATCTTTTATCCTACCATATCCATTAGAATCAGGGTGGCATAAAATTGTTTAACTTATTAACTGTTATGTTAACAACTAGGGGTGGGATTCTGGGCAAAATTTCAGTTTTGGTTACTTTAGGTTTCGGTTCTTGTATCGGTTGTATCTGATCTTTTGCATTGATTTTTTGTATCTGATTTTTAACATTGCGGTTTTCCCATTTGAAGTCAATGGGGACAAACCGCAATGTTAAAAATCAGATACAAAAATCAGTGCAAAAAATCAGATACAACTGATACCGAAAAAGAACCAAAATTTTGGATTAATCTGAAATGGCCATTATCAGGAACTTTTGGTCCTTTCCAAATCTTAAAGTCCCATCCCTGTTAACAACTAAGCATTTTTACATGAGACTTGTTTCTTGAGTATTTCTAAAGTCCAGGAGAAACAATCTCACACTTGTGTGTGTGAGAGAGAAGTTCCTTCCCACTACCATAAGTGAGCCAGGTGCCACCGGGAACAGCAGACGCCAAGAACTAGCACAGACTTGGAGATGCAGACTTGTAAAACCCCCATATGGAGAATTTTACAAGTCCATATCTCTGAACCTGTGCTACCTAGTTCATGGTGCCCGTTGTCCGGTAGTGGAGAGGAATGCCTATCCCCCTCCCCTGTACAAGTTTTTCATGGACTTTAGAAATACGTGAAAAACAAGCCTCATGTAAAAATACCCTTTCACTCGACTCATAATCCTCATAACAACCCTGTGAGGTAGGTTAGACTGAGAGATCTGTGATGGGCCCAACATTACCCAGTGAGTTCATGGCTAAGGTGAGAGTTAAACCAGGGACTTCCTCCTACCTCCCAGTCAAAGTACTGCACTCTTAATCACTATAACAGATACACAGTAAAGAGAGGCTATTTTTTCATTTTGCTCATCACAATCAGAAGGAAGAGGGGAGAATTAATTTCCCTCGTGTGTGTGTGAGAGAGAGAGAGGAAAACGTGTGTATGCACACATGTTCCTGGGTCTCTGTGTTTGTGTGGGAATGTGGGTATATTGCATTGTCCTTGTGTTTTAAATATCTGGGGGTCATCTTTGATGCCAATACTAAATGAGACTCCCATCTCGATCATGTGAAATCGCAGACCAGACAATCTTCGGTGGTGATCTTAACATTTTAATTTGAACGAGGAGGCAAAATGGTAATACCAGCACTTGCCCTTTTGGGGGTGAAGGTCCTTAGCCAGGCCCTGTATGCAGCCCCAGTATGGTCTTTGGCTTCAATTGAAAAGCTGGAGTGCATACAGAATTGTTTCCTGGCCTCCCTGCTGGGTATTCCGGGTAGTGCCCCACAGGTAATCTCTAGAAGTGAGATGGCCTCCCTGCCTGTGAATGCGCAAGTACTACAGCTGGTCATTAACTATTAGATGAAGGTGTTTGGGCTTCCTGAGACTCAGAGGTCCCTGTTGGGCATGGCTCGTGTTGCAGGACTGCTAAATCCCTGGCTTACCCAGGTTACTCACCTGATCCACCTATTGGGATTTCCCCTCGAGGTATGGGGGAGGGTTGGCTCCAAAGCCTTTAAGACATTAGTCCATCAGAGAATTGGGGACCAACTTCGCCAATTGGAAGGGGCCCTGCTAGGTGCACAGAAGGTTGCCCCGGGAATTGCCCCCCCGATGTGTCGCATTTTAGAGTCCTTCTACCTTTTTAGGTGGACTGTTCCAACTAAAAGAGTCGCATTTACCAGACTGCGTACACATACCTTCCCTTCTGCTTCTTTAGAGGGAAGATACCAGGGCATTCCCCATGAACAGCGGCGGTGTCTCCTGTCCAGTAGTGGTAAAGAAGACACGGTAGCCCATGTTCTACTCGAGTGCTCTGCTTTGTTGTGGCTAAGAATTAAATATCTGAGCTCTGCCACCCTCGATCTGCACGGGATCCCTGGACCAAGGTTACTTAGACTGCTGCTTAGTCCCTATGATTCTCTTATGACGAGGGCAGTGGCAGTTTATGCCCGCCAAGTAATGATCCTGCATGACTCTGTTCTCCTGAAGGATGGGGCCCTCAGACTGAATTTTCCTTAAGGGCTGGGGTGGGGCTCCCCTATGCCCTTGGAGGCCATTGTTGGCTGGCTGATAGTTCTCTCTGGTATGTAAAGAGAGCCCTCTGGTGCATTATGCTTTAGCGCCCATAAATTGCTTATAAACGAGCATTTGGAAATGTATTGGTATACCTTTTGTGAAATTTATTTGGGAAAATGTTTCTGTAGTCCATGTTTTTCGCCACTGATTGATATGTCTTTTATTTTGTTTTAACTTTCATATATTGTGATAGCTGAGGCTAAACAATAAAATATATATATATATATACATACATACATACATTGTACTTGTGTATGTGAGAAAGGGGGTGCTTTTAGATGAATGGGTTGCCCTGCTGCTAGTTGTGCCAGCCTGCTTCACCCCCGGGTGGCCTATCCATCTAGAGCAGGTGCAGAGCACCAGTGCTGGCGCTCTGGAACATCATGGAGTGCTGCCACCGGAGCAGACCAGCCAAACCTGGGGCAGCAGCCCAAAGTAGAGCAGGGTGGGGTGCTGCATGAGCAGACCACAGGCTGGGCAGTCCACTGCATCTGTATGATCCCCAACCAGACAGGGCTGGGAGTAGGCAGACATGGCAGTGAACCTCTGGAACAGCTCCAGAGGTGGGCAACACCACATCTGCCTGAAAACAACCAGTGTGTGTCTGGGTCTTTATTAGGGATGGGCTAATGCGGTTCGGATGTTTGGAGTTCGGACCGATCTCAGTCTGTTCGGCCATCCGAACCGAACGACCGAACAGTTCGGTCATGTTTGGATGAGTTTGGGGCAGGAAAAACATCTTTCCGGTGCCAAAAACTAGGTTTCTGTTTCGATTTCATTTCGGTTTCGCTATTTTTGAATGTTCAGCAAAGTTCGGCCAAACCGGACTCCACTGAATCGAACCCAAACTCGGGTTTTGGACCGAACGACCGAACAGCGTTCTGTTCACCTATCCCTAGTCTTTGTGTGTTTGAGTGAGTGAGAGATAGGAATTGATACAATGAGTGTGTTTACCCACATATTGTATTTTAAATTGTTTTTAAAAAATGTATATTGTTTTTATTGAATGTTGTTCACCGCCCCGGGCTGCCCTGAGGGCAAGAGGGGCGGGATATAAATTGTAAATAATTTTTTTTTTTAAATACATATATTTATGTGGGTGAGTCTGTATGTATCAGAGTGGAGGACATTGCATTGTGTCTTGTGTTATGGGGCTGTGTGTACTCCTGTGGCTCCCCATGTCCTTTTCCTAACCTTCCCACTTTACCCTCTTTAGATCCACCAGGAACTCGTGCCCTACCTTTCATCACCTCCATCCCCCCCAAAAGTTCAGCCCCTCCAGCTTTTTACCAACAGTCTTGGTATTTCAGATTTGAAAATGTACACAAATCAACTGTTTTGGCCCAAGCAATTATGTCGCTTCTAAAAATCCAGCTCTCCAGGAAAATTAACACGGCTCTCCGAGGATGGCATATATGGATACAAGGCACTGACCATTGCTGGTGGACAGAGGAGCTACTCTTGGACACTAACTTACTGTTATATATTCAAAACTCTGAGTTTGGTGTAATTGAGCTCTTAGTTGCATTTCAGATATTCTGCTCAGGTTCTTTTACCATGCACACTGCAGAGGTAATGGAGCTCTTGTTGATAAAATACCTACTTTATCAAATAGCATCAAGTATGACCAAATATCTCGCTTCATTATAATGATTTTTAAAAAAAAATATTATCACACGTAGTAAGAGTCACTGGCCTGAATAGCTTATGGCCCAAACAGACAAGACAAACCACAGAAGAAGGGAAAGTGGAGAGGGCAAGAAGAACAGGGCAAAGACAAGGACACCGAAAAAAGAATGGATGTGACTCAGGTTATTTGCAGGGTTGGATAGGAAAGTCAGGTCTCCCGAATTTTAGATGAGTATATTGGATATTAAACCATGCTGCCTCTCATTCCTACAAGAGATTGCCACTGTGACCACATCACTTCCTGTGAAGCTGTCTTACTGCGAGGTTACTGTGAGGTTAATTCCTACTGAATGAGAACAGGAATAGTGCGTGTACTAGCTGGAGTTGAAAATAGTTGGAAAAAGAGAAAATCTATTAGAGTTGTGAAAGGGTTTGTGTAAAAAAAAAAAAAAAAAAAAAAAATATTTTTAGCTCCATGTTTGTCTGTTTGTTAGTGGATTTTTTTGTTGCTTGCTTGTCCCACCCCCTCCACCCCGTAAAGGACAGAGTTTTTTGTTGGCTTGGGTGATTTGTGCCTCTTAACTTGATCTTTATTTTGCTAGGTTTGGGAGATTGAGGTTAGGATTATACTTGTCATCAGCTGAAAGTGAAGGGTGGTGGTGTGTGTGTTCTGGTGAAATTGGAATGTGTATTCCCTGAGCGAGATCGTACATTTGTTGATTGCTCTAGTGGTGTTACTACTTAAGGAGAAGCAAAAGCATTAAAAGGAAAGTTATTGGTGGCAAGAAAGAGATTATAGTTTCCTTGTCAGATGGAGTTAAGCAGCATTGCATCACATCGCATTTTAATTTCTATTCCGCACTCTTTCCGAAGACTCGAGTCGGCGTACAACATCACAAACACATTTCTGGGATTCATTCCCACACAGGGGACCCAGCATACACAATATAAACAATATCATATACATATGAAAAACAACCCCCAACTAATATCTACTCTGACCATGCCCACACATCAGGCAAACAGTCCCCTCACTCCCACTACCTACCCTGCTGCCACCAGGGTATATAGCTGGCTCCACCCCTCTCTCACAGGAGGGGAGTCAGCCATATCCACTTCCTCTTCCATACTATACCCTCTTCAATACAACAAAGAAGCCCACCTTGGTCCCACACAAGCCAAGGCAGACCCCTGAAACAGCATTAAACAATCAGACATTAATTATACAGTTCCCCATACCCCAACCACTCCCTCCCACCTGATCACAACAATCAAACCCCTCCATCCCCAAAGGGCCGCACCCTTCGGCTCGCGGCCGCCGGTGCACTGCCTGTGAGGCGGCTTGTGTGTGTGTGTGTGTGTGTGTGTACCGATGGGAGGGGGGATGCAAGCAGCCGCAGCCACTTACAGGATCTTTCCTTCCCCACAGGTGTTCTTCTCCAGCCGGTGACCCTGCCCAGAGCCCGCTCCACAGCTGCCGCCGCCAGGGATGGTAAGTACAGCAACAGGGAGCCAGTCTAGGTATATGCTAGGTATATGAATGGGGTTCCCAGTGTTTATTAAAAGGTTTATTCATATGTTAAAAACCAGGGGCCAAATAAATTTCTGGTGTGACTGCAGTAGGGCAAATGGAATTTCACCTTGTTGTTTCTTAAACTTGCTACAAAACCTAAACAACGAATTAAGCTTTATTTATTTTCATTTCATAGCCTTCCGGGCCCAATTCAAGGTGTTGGTTATTACCTTTTAAAGCCCTATATGGCTTGGGCTCTACTTACCTGCAGGACTGCCTCATCCCTCGTGTCCTGGATCGACCTCTGCAGTTGGCCGGGTGCTCCCTCTTGCAGGCACCCCGAGTGGCAACATTTGAGAGGACGTTCTCGGTGGCCACACCACGGCTGTGGAACTCCCTACTGGTAGAAATTCATCACTCTATGGATCTTCCCTCTGCCTCTCATTATGTATATAATGAAATACATGAGAGGCAGTGTGGTGTAATGGCTAAGTGTGTAGTATTTGGACTGGGAGGTAGGGTGGGGGGCTCTGGTTCTAGTCTTGTCTTAGCTAAAAACTCACTGGGTGGCCTTGGGCCAGCCACAATATTCTCTCAGCCTAACCTACCTCACAGGGTTGTTGTGAGGATTAAAATTTGTGTTAAATTATACGTAAAGTGCTCTAAATGCTATGGTGGGGGGGCTCTATTAAGATGATGATGATGATGATAATAATAATAATAATAATAATAATAATAAAATCATGTAAAAAAAACCTTTACAAAACCCTATTCCAGTCTATATGCCAAATGTTTGGCTAAACAGAAATATCTTGCATTTTTTCCAGAGGAGGCTTTGACAAACTTCCAAGGGAAGGCAGAACATCTCTCTGCATGCCCTTGGGTAAAAACAGAAGTGACACTGGGCTGCTGCATCTCGGGAGGACCCAGGACAGACAGTCTGGGCAGATACATTGTGCACCTGGCTGTGGCGCAAAACAAACATGTGCCGGGCCAGGCCGATGACCACACAGCCTAGGGGTGGGGAGAGCGGGGAATATGCAGCTGGCCATTCCCACTTCTGCGCTGTGCCCTGCCCTATGATGGGCAGCCATGGTGGCCAGTGATGGCTAGCCATGGCTGCCTGTCATGGTGTACCCAGCCCAGGCTAGCAGACTTGCCCTGGTAGATGCATGCAGCCCCAGGGCAGCCTGCTTTGGCTTGATCAGGAAAACTCTAGCCCGGGCTGTGACCTTGGAGGTTTTCCAAGATCAGGGCTCAGACTAGCCACCAACATGACCTAGAATACCCCAAGTCAACATCTGAGTATATGAACACATGTACAGGTAGGGCCCATGGCTAAGTATGCCACAGAGGGCCAAACCAGTCCACGCTCACATTTGTTTTTACCCCTTGATGTATGGGCCTAACAGGCAGATTGCACTCCTGGTTGACCACAGGTAGGACATGTGATGGAGCATAGGGGAGGAAGCCACCCCACAGATATGGGAGGCCCATCCTGTTTAGCACTATATGCTAGGGGTGGGACACCAGGCAGAAAACCGGTTACTGGTTTTACCAGTTACCGGTATGCAAAATACCAGGTTACCGGATTACCAGTACCGGATTTATTCTATTGATTTCAATGGGGAACTGTCCCCATTGAAATCAATGGGGGAAAAAAAAAATTCCTTCCCCTTCCAGGCTGTGCGGGTGGAAGGGGGGACCTGCCCAGCCTGGATTTAATTATTTTTTTTCTCTAAGTCCCTAGTGCGGGCTCCAGGCTGCCACCGGCGACCTGGAGCCCACACCAGCAGGTAATAGGGTGATCCCTGGGGTGGGGGGTGGTTTAACATACACCCCACCCCAGGGATCACCCTACTTCCCCACCCAGGGATCGCCTGCCTACCTTTGGCATTCTGGGCGGAGGTGGCAGTCCGGAGGCTTCAGCGCTGGCTGTGGCTGCCGGCTTCAGCGCTTTCTAGGCCTTCCGGGGAAACCATTCATTTAAATGTCCGCAATGTAAACAAAATCTGGTACGAGGATCCGGTACCGGTACCTCCAAATACCAGGGTAATCCAATACTGCCGGTACACCAAAATACCGGCAGTATCGGATACCAGTAGATCCGGAATTCCCACCCCTACTTATATACAGGTCAAAACCAGCACCTTGAACTATATATGGAAAGCTAGTGGGAGCCAGTGGAGACTTTGAACCACAGATATAATATGCTGCTTACGGTAGCCCACCTCTGACAGGTGGGTGCATCAGTCATGTTCTGCACCAACTGAAACTTATGGACAGTCATCAAGGGTAACCCCACAAAGATCACATTGCAGTACTCTACCCTTGAGGCCTTAAAGGCATGGATGATGGTGGCATGGCCTGAATCAGAAAGAAAGGACTACAGCTTTCTCTCCAGATGGAGTTGATGAAAAGTACTCCTAGTTATGGCCACAACCCTGCTATTCCATCCAGACACAGCGAGGGATCCAGGAGCACCCCAAGGCCCAGATGAATTGTGGAACTACTGCAATCTAGGGAGCCTGCATGAAGCTACTGAATTAATCACACACAGAAAAGTTCAGACCAAATGTTTGAAATGGCTTTGGAAATTTTTGAATGTGAGAAGACCAAATGAGAATTAATGAATTACATGGAATCAAAGTAACACTTCACACTTACATAGCAGTGATCAAGTCAAGATGTCAAAATGCCGTGGGAATTTTAATTCATTCCTGATCACAGCTACTGTCTACCTGGTGTGGTAAGTAAATTTTACTGGCATTTAAAATGAGTAATGTGAGTTAAAGGGTCTCTTCAGATAATCACACTTACTCAGTGGTAAAGCTGATAGGAAAGCTCGATGTGAAAATTCACCATGGATTTATTTGTGATATGCGAACATGTCTTAGCATACAGGAATCCATGGAACTTCTTTCTCTTTATCTGTAGCAAATTGCCACACAGTGCTTTTTCTGGACTTTGCCAATTGATAATTAAGATTTCTTTTAAAGGACCCTTTGCCTTGTGATCCTGGATTAATATTATAGGATAAAAAAAACTATGGTTTAAGAGAGGAGTTAAGGCTCTTACAAATTCAGCCATGCCCCAGCCTGCAGAAGAAAAGGATTGGGACTGAAAAATCAAGGCAACGCATGCGTGCATGAAGTCTAAGTTGTAAGCTAGCACAATGTGTGACTGTCCAACATCTTTAATGCTTGCATTGTGCGTCAGTTAAGGCAGGAGCCTTAACTTAGTTTCCATGCTTTTTGGAGCATGGCTGAGTTTGTAAGAACCTTAACTCCTCTCTTAAACCATAGGTTTTTTGATCCTCTAACTTCCATGGTTTTTGAAAGGGAAATGCACTAAAATACTCCTCTTAAAACACTGCAGCTCCCTGTCCTCCTGCTCTAACTCACTAGCCTCCCCTCCCTGAGAACCCAGGAGTTCTGGCTCACAGCCTCCCTGCTCTAATCTCCTAGACCTCATTCCCCTTCCAGAGAACTCAGGAGTTGTGCCCCCCCCCCATCTAACCCACTTTCTCCCACCCAGAGAACCCAGGAGTCAGGGCTCCCAGCCCCCACTGTTCTAATATAGTAGCAACACACCCCTCCAAGAGAACCCATGAGTTGTTGTTGTGGCTCCAATATCTCATGCTCTAGCCCCCTCAATCCCATTCTCCTCCCAAGTGCCAGCTCCCAGACAAAGCAGCTGTTTCGCAGATCCCCCATCTGTGAACACCACAAGGCCAAAATTTAACGCACACACCCCACTCCCCACAGTAGCACCAAGATTCCCACTAGGCATGGGCGAACAGATCGCGGTTCGTGTTCGGCCATTCGGTTCGGCCGCAATCGGTTCGTGTGTTGGCGTTCGGCCGTTCGGTTCGTTCGCCATCGGGTTGTGCATTCGTGTTCGGTCGTTCGGAGTTCGGGTGGTTCGTGCGTTCGCGTTCGGCCGGAAATATCGCGGGAAGCCGTAAAATCGGCGTCGCGCCGGAAATTCGTGTGCGTGAGTGAGGCGAGAGGGTGTGTGTTTGTTTCGGTGGCTGCTTGTGTAGTGTGTTTTGGTGATTGTTTTGGCTGTGCTGTGTGTTTGGGTGGGTTGGTGTGTGTTGT
>QEPC01010260.1:3571941-3582498 GCA_003113815.1 Sphenodon punctatus
CTGTTCGGCCATTTCGTAGTTCGGTGTTCGGTTCCGTTCGGTGTGTTCGGCCATTTCGTAGTTCGGTGTTCGGTTCGGTGTGTTCGCCATTTCGGTGTTCGGTGTTCGGTCTGTTCGGTGCGTTCGTGTTCGTGTTCGTGTTCGGTTGTCCGAACAGGCCGAGTTCAGGCCGAACACCGAACTACCGAACCGCGTTCGCCCATCCCTAATTCCCACTCCTCTGGGCAGAACAATCACAATTGCCTCCCCCTCCTGCCACAGCCTCAACTCCTTCTTGCTTGTCTGAGGAAGAAAGCCTGGCTCTGGAATCCCACACCCCCCCCATCAGTCTGTGAGAGCTGCTGCCACCACAGTCTCTTCCCAGTAGTGGGGAAGAGACCTCGACCATGTATGTGCTGTACAAGTTGTTCTCCTCTCTGTTGAATAACATTGGAATTTCAAAACCGGATAAGTTTAAAAATACATGACAAAGTTTCAAAATTTAAATGCAGGAAATAACTAGATTATACACTTGAACTTTATAACACCCCTATACCTCCCAGACAAAAAAACAAACAACAAATACACTTATGACCAGGGTGTGGCAGGGTACTGCCACAAAATGGCGAAGAAAGCCAGAGAAAAGCACCAGATTGGAGCTGAAAGCCCATAACTAGCCTATAGGAGGCAAAAAGGACACTGGCCCTTTGAATCTGGAGCAGTTTCAGGAAGAAGTCCTATAACAGAGGACTGGCAATAGCCTAACTCTGCAGTCTGCTGGAGACCAGGCAAGAGGAAACACCTTGCTTGCATGCCAGACTGCCAGAGCCAGCGGCCCCAGTGAAAGCCTGACAAAGGAGCTGCAAGGATTACTGGAATCCCAGGCTTCAAGGAGCGCTAGGCCTTTCAGCTGGAGGAACCGAACCTGCATGAAGGTGTGCTCATTCTTGGTTAAGAGAACACTCATCCGGGCCTTAAACTGTGGCGTTCCGCAGGGTTCAATTATGTCTCCGCTACTGTTTAATGTGTATATGCAGGCATGGGGGAGATCGTGAGAGGATTCGGGGTGCAATGTCTCCAATATGCTGATGATAAACAGCTGTACCTCTCATTTTCAATCAACCCAGGTCCTGCCATCTCAGTACTTTCCCAGTGTTTGGAGGCCATGGCAGATTGGATGTGGCAGAGCAGGCTGAGGCTCAACCCCGACAAGACCGATGTAATGGTGGTTGGTAGGGTGAGGGAGGTGTTGCCCCCCCTGGTGGTGGTGGTGGGGGTCTGCTGTCCTGTAGCCTAGCAGATTCGGAGTCTGGGAGTGTTATTGGACTCAGACCTCCAAATGGATCGACAGGTGGAGGCGGTGGCTAAAGTCGCCTTCCACCAGTTGTATCTGGTGCGGAGGCTGCGGCCATAGATTTCCAGGCCCGACCTGGCCACCCTCATTCATGCCGCCTTCACCTTGAGGCTAGACTACTGCAACACGCTCGGCTTCCCTTGGTGCTGGTTCGGAGGCTGTAGCTAGTGCAGAATGTGGCGGCCCGTCTCCGCACCGGTCGAAAGGAGCACATTACGCCCGCACTCTGCACTGGCTGCCTAATAGCGTACCGAGCCAGATTCAAGGTGTTGGTGTTGGCCTACAAAGTCCTACACGGTCTGGGCCCTCATATCTTAGGGACTGCCTTGCCCTCCGCGCCCCAGGACGACCCCTTTGGTCTGCCGGGGGTGCCTTCCTGGAGGCCCCCCATGTAAAACGGGGGGCCACAATGGAGAGGCTGTTTTTGGTGGTTGTGCCGCGACTCTGGAACTCCCTTCCAGAGGAAGCCTGCCTGGCCCCAGGTCTGTTGGCTTTTCACTGAGCGTGTAAGACTTGGCTGTTAGCCCAGGTCTTTGAAGGGGAGGATGGGGTGGAAGGGGGAATGTGTTTTATAAAATGTTAAAATGATATTGTGTTTATTTTTTAAAAAAATTATTGTTGATATTTTTGTTTTTGTAAGTTGCCCCAAGATGCCATGGCATGAGGGAGCAACTAAAAAAGTAAATAAACAAATAAATAATTTTTATTTTGTTGGGTTTCGTCTTTTGTTTAGAGGGACTCACCTTTTTTAGGGAGAAGCCCTCACTGGTGGGTTTTAAGGCCTGACTGTAGGGGACGTGTGTAGAGACCAGGGCCAAATTAAGGGGGACAAGACCAAACTGACAGGTAAGAAGGGTACACCGTCTCTAACAGTCCTGAGCTAATTCCCTATATGTTGAACATTGGATAGTACCTGTTACACAGGGTTCCTAGTTTTCTCTTTTGCGATGGAAAACCTGAGAAAAACAATGTTTGCCTTTTTCCAGATCATTTTTCATAAAATGGCAAACAACCTTACAGGTTTGGGAAGTGAACACAGCGAGCGCAGGGCAGCGAGGATGCAGAGTGGAGCTGAGGGGAAGCAACCTGAAGGCATGTTCTGTGGAGGGTCTGGTGCTCTACATTTGGAGGGGTGCCACAGAGCTCCTGGGGGTGGGGGACTTTGAATGGGGAGGTAAGGTCTTCTGGAATCTTGGAAGGAGGTACAGGAGGTGGGACTAATTGGGCCTATAACAGCTTCCCCAAGTGCCAGCATCTATGCGGTTCCTCTTTTTTAGTTGGCAGAGTGGTCTGGGACCAGGCAAGGCAGAGCGGGCAGAGGGTGCAGGGCGGCAGAGGGGAAACAACCTAAAGGCATGTTTTGTGGTGTGGGAGAGGAGTTCTGCATTTGGAGGGGTGCCAGAGACCTTGATTTTTTTGGTGGGGGGAGGGGACTGTTGGTGAGACAAGTAGCTACAAAATTGCATACAAATGAAAATAAAATGTGTTCTGACACAAACCTATATATATTATGGAAAGGGAAAGTCAAGTAATGTTTACATTTAATCACAGAAACAAATATTAGGGGGGTTTTAATTAGAGAATTTATATTTTGTTATCAGAGAATTTCCATTTTTGGGTCGCAGAAAACTAGGAACCCTGCTTATGACTGTCAACCAAAACGTTGCAACCCTGTACGATCCCTCCAATTTTGAAACACTTCTTGTTTTTCCATCCAGTTTTCCTGAAATTTGGACAATTGCTACCACTTACTGAAGCAATCCCCCCCCCCCCTACAAAATTTCATAGTGCTAGCATAAGTCTTCTCAATTTTATAAAGGATAGACTTTTTGTGATTATAAAGGAGCATGTAACTTGTTTTAACTATAGAGCAACTGCCACAGCTCTATAATTTTAAGGCAATTTGAGAGATTGAATACTACTGTTTAATCATAAACGTTTACTTTGGTTCCATGTCATTATCTATGGGCATAATTATAGCAGGGAACATAGGCAATGCATACCACACAAACTCCCCCCCCCCCCCCCCCCCCCCCCCCCCCCCCCCCCCCCCCCCCCCCCCCCCCCCCCCCCCTCACCACCAGTCTGCAGTTCTGGGGCTAGGGGGTGGAGTTTGTGGGTAACAGGATTCAGCATCTCCCACAAATATTAGCCCAAAGTTATACCATGGGTCATTACAATGAACCACACTATATACATGCAGGTGTGTGGAGAACACAATCGGGATTTATAAAGTGTGTTACTATTTTTCATACAGACTTCCTGGCTCTGCATCCCCAGACATATTATTCATTCAAATTAAAAAGATCTATTGTGTGTCATTCCAAGGGCACTCTAGTTTGTCTGCCACAGTCTTCTGTAAATTTGATGAGAGCTATGATAATAAAAAAGCATTCGTTTTTTTTTTTTTAAAGGGGGGGGGGGGGAAGAGCCCTGTTAAGTCCTTGTATTAGCAATGATAATTTTGCATTTGACATAGAGTTAAAAAGAATTTCTCTATTTGATGGTGCATTAATATCTGTAGTGACAAATCCTTTAGCATATACTCGAACTGCCATTGCCTGGAGGAAAACCTAAGGACATTCTAAAGAGCAATGTTCTGGGTAAGTTGTAAAGAAGCATTCAGTTTGGAGCTGTTAGACTGAAACCAAGCAGGAGGGTTTGATGTATTGCCAGAAGGCTTTATCATCTAAAAAAACCCCTTTATAATCAAACACAAAGGAGAGCCAGCTGCATATTTTGTTGTTCAGTGTAACATGAAAAGTTGTTTTCTTTTCATTAAAGGATCTCTCTTTACATTTCGCCTTATCCTAAACAGCACAACCAACAGAGTATTGCCATTCACGGTATGGGATTAATCCACTTCAGCAAAGTTTTGCACTCTCATCATTATTTTTCATTGGTAGAGGCATTGGAAGTAGAAAGATGGAAGGGACACATGGCTAAACGACAATATATTACATTTATACATCACTTTTCATTACAGCTGAAATGAGTAGAGGTTTTTTTGTATGAATATTTTCCACCCATTTGGAAAGCTGTCTGACTATGAGCCACAATGCAGCCAACAAGTGGGAAGAGTATGTGACCAAGCTTATTTCTTGATTCTGTTCTTAGTCTTTGCTGAACCAAGATTTACCACACACCATTTTGTTTGGTCTAAGCCATTTTAAAAAACCTTCTTGGCTATTTTCCCTCTGTAAACTGTGCGAAGCAGGTAGCTTCACGTGGAAGCAACGGAGCCTTCTGCAGGTGAGGGACAGCCCACCCCAGTCTCCACTTGGTGGTTTGGACTCCCTCATGCATAGTAGACTTTTCAGCCACCATAATTAATGCTCAGGGGTGGGTATGCGTGGTTCAGTTACATGTAATCCACAAGGGCAGCAGTCTCTCAGGAATAGGGCTGTAGCGGAATATCGCAGCGGTAGCTATTTCCAGCGGAAACAGTGTTTCCGCAATTAGTGGAACGGCATGGCAGAGGCTTTCATTCCGCGGTTTCATTCCGCGGTTCCACTTATTTGATTCCGCAACTTAGTGGAATCGTGGAAACATGACATTTTCACTATTTCCGCAATTCCGCCAGCACCAAAAAATAGCGGAATAGCGGTTTTCCGCGATTTCCGCAATTTTTTCACGATTTTTCCGCAATTCCGCGATTTGCAGAATTCCGGCAGAATTAGCGGAATATCCGCAGAAAAGTCGCGGTGTGGCATGGGCAGTTCCGAAATGGCGGAACGGAATCGCGGCACGGTAAAAGCTGCTGCTACATCAGCCCTACTCAGGAACCACACATTTTTTAAATTCTGCTTTGAACTTGAAGTACAATGTACATAGTCCCTGAGAGACTGCTGCCATTGAGCATTGAAAGACATGTATTGAAACACATGCCCCACTACACCCTGGGTTTTTAATGAAATGAAGGCCCATTGCACACAAGACAACGCAGCCTCGCTAGAAGGGAGTGGGACAGGGCTATTCCCCGACTCTGGATATCTTACACTAACAGTTATTGATGGCTCTTTCTGTGGTGCTACACATCAAAAGCAGTTTCTGTGTACATAAGTCTGTCTGAGCAGAATTGTTTGGATCAAGACCGCTGCGTTCTTAAAAATGTTGGTTTGTTCCAAGTGCTTAGCACCAATCTGGTTGTCCAAGGTCTCTTGTCTAGATGATCACTGTTCTGACAAACCTGTCCTATTTCGTTATTAGTATGTCAATGAAATTCACAACTGGTAATAAGGGTATAATCTGGAAGCCATTTGGTGCAAATGTGAGACTTCTGGTACAAATGATACTGAATTAAACTGTCAGGATCCAGCCTCAAACCCACATCCATGGTGTTTCTGGGTAGGGGTGTGCAAATCATTTCATTTTTATTAGTTACTAAAATGAATCGAGCCCCATTTGTAATTATTTTTGTAACTATATTTGTACCCGTTTGTAACTAAATCCCCCAAAATGTTGAATAAGCAAACAATATGTTTGCTTTCATTCGTTTTTGTTTAAAAATAAAAAAAAGAACTGTGCATGCACAAAATGGCCACTGGGATCATTCCACACCTGTGCAACCCTTTTCCAAAATGACACCAACAGTATCACTGCCATTTTGGAAATGGTCAGTCAATCTGTACATGTGGAAAAATGGCCACCACACATGTGCAGAACAGCTGCCCTTTTCCAAAATGGCAGCACTGCTGCCGGTGGCATCTTGAAACAGGCCAGGCATGTGAAAAATGTTCTGGTGCCGATTTTGCACATGGAAATTGTTTTTTATTTATTTTTTACAATTTTAAAAACGGAAAACTCAACAAAAATGAAAGGGATTTTTACGGAAACCCCCAAATGGATGGGGTTTTAAACCCAGAAAACAAAAATGAAAGAGGTAAGAGCTTCATAGCCCTAGTTCTAGAGCAGTGGCCAACCCATATGCACCATTGCCTCACCTGATTTCAGGCGTGGTGTGCATGAATGGACAGTGGGGGCATTGCCCCCCAGTACTCACTCAGCAATTAACTTGCAAGCAGCAGCGCTAGCCAGCAGCACCCACTCGTCCGGGTCTCTGGGAATCAAGACTGGGGAGGTTGCTATCTTGTAAACAAGGTTCTTCGAGATGACTCCATTAATTTTCACATCCAGTTGTGAGAATGTACAAGCCATCTCAAAGAACCTTGTTTACAAAGCAGCAACCTTCTAATCCATAGTGGCAGGGGGTGTAGTAGCTCTTCCTCCTGAGCGTGTCTGTACTGGTAAGGAGAGGCACTAGGGACAATCTTCTTCCTTTTGCGGTGTAGGTGGCTGGGTGTTCTGTTGTAGTGCAGGCAATGTGTAAGTGCAGTTTAAACCTTTTGCCACTGGGGGCAAAGTTTCAGAGCCCCCTATGGAGTGGAGAAATGTGGCCTGGTGGCTGAACTAAGGGCTGGCTGGCTGGTGAGTGTTAAGTGCATGCATGCATGCATTGGAAGGGAATTTATGGGAGGTGGAGCCAGGCAGACTGTAACTCTGCGTGTGTGTGTGCTTCGTTTCAACTTCTGAAGAGCTGGCAGCAGATCTACTGCTGGCTGCCCCATTTCAGATCAGGTAAGGAAGAAAACCTAATCCTATCACTATTTGGGGAACCTCAACCTGGGAGTGCGTTTTGGCCATATTTCTCAAACTCCGACCTCGCCACTATCATCCCATGCCTTCATCACCTCAAGGCTGGATTACTGCAATGCACTCTACGTGGGGCTGGCCGAGAGGCTGGTCTGGAGGCTGCAGCTGGTGCAGAATGCCGTGGCCCAACTTCCTATGGGGGCGGGTCGCAGGGAGCACATGACACCAGTGCTCCGGGCTCTGCACTGGCTGCCTATAAAGCACTGGACCAGGTTCAAGGTGCTGGTTTTAAACTTTAAAGCCCTTCACGTCCTGGGCCCTGCTTATCTGCGGGACCGCCTCACTCCCCATGTGCCTGTGCAACCCTTGAGATCATCCGTGGGAGCCTTTTTGGAGGTTCCTCGGGCGAGGCGGGTGGCCACCAATGTTGGATCTTTTTCAGTGGCCGCCCCTGTGCTGTGGAATTCGCTCCTGGAGGAGGCTCGGTTGGCTCCCACTCTCCTGCTGTTTTGATGTGTATGTAAGACCTGACTGTTCTGTCAGGCTTTTAGCGAGGGGTAGGGGAGGGGTTTCCCCACATATTGTGTATTTAAATTGTTTTAAAATGTTTATATTGTTTTACTGAATATTCACCACCACGGGCTGCCCTGTGGGAAGGAGGGGCGGGATATAAATTTTAAATAAATATTTTTTTCTTTAATTAGATTTTTCCTGGGCAGGCCTTTTGGTAACAAATTTTTTTTTGGGGGGGGGGCAGGGAAGTTTGGGGTGGGCTTCAGTCCCTTGCTGGGGGGCCTGATTCTGCTGGATTTGGGGGTGAAGTGTATGCTTAACACCACAGAAGGAGTAATGATGTAATGGAAACCTACATTCTGAAACAGCTCCTTAACTCAGATATTACTTTTGCAAAAGAAGTGGTTATCTTTACATGAGGGGCATAAGTGTCCCATGAAACTTTTAAAAATATGTTTTTGCAGAGTTCAAGGTTCTGGGCTGCACTGAAATCACACTATTTTGCAAAATGATCTTAAACCAAGTTTCTACAATGTAGATATTGTGACTTAAGGGCTGTTTTTGTGTGTCTTGCTTGGGGTAGAGGAGGGCAGGACTAAGGTGCAACTCTCAGTGCCATTTCCTAGGAACCAATCCAACAAGCTGCTCTGACTTAGATCAGGGGAATGGATTTGCTGACCCAGAAGGGGGGATGAAAATGGCAACTATACTCCCTAGGCTTTTAAAGAAAAACATCAAATTTGATCAAAATAAAAATAGAGAAAATGTTTAAAGCACAGCCACTCTGTTGTGTTTAATGCTGGTAGATCTAAAAGAGACCCAGTAGGCCTGGTATGTTTTCCACCTTAAGCACAGGCTGGTAATTGTCTTGTACACCTGGAGGATGGGCCTCTGAGGGTCTTCCTAGCAGCAGCAAAGGCCACTCTGTGTTTCTTAACAGTGTCCTTCCTCCCTCAGTCTTGTGAGCAGGTAAAGAATAGATATATACAAGAACTTTTATTCTGTGAAAGAAAGAATCATTCTTTTTATGCCTATGTCCTTGAAAGAGTAGAAACAAGTTTAATTCAATGTTCATATTACATGAAGGCAAAGGCATATGATCCAGCATTCTGCATATCGCAGTGGAGTAGTAGTAATAATAATAATAATAATAATAATTTATTAGCATAACTAAGTTATTGCTGGCCGAAGCCCGAACAAACAATAAACATCAAAACATACAAAACATCATGGTAAAATAATGAGCCAGAAAAAAACTCATATTATCATAACATAAATAATTTAACAATTTGGCAACAGTGGACCCCCCCCACCTAAATTAGGCCAAACCCTCAAGTATCATAAACCTAGGGCCCTAAAAATAAAATCTTGAAGTAAATTTGACTATAACTAAAACCTAAGAAATAACATGGGCTACTTAGCCTAAAATTGCCACATACAACGGTAAACGTCATTCTAATAGCAGCAAGACCAGTTTCTCTCAGCCCACAGAGCCTTGTACTGATGACCTACATATGGCATCAACAGCCATGAGCTCTTCGAAAATCGAAGCCCCTTTAGACGGGAATCCCCACCTTTTTTTTAACAGAACCATAATTGACCAACCCAGGGCTTAGCACAATAGGGCATTGGAACTGGGTGAGTGGGTATACAACAGGAGCCTGGGCTGTGGGTGGGCTGAGGTGGCCTGGAGAGCTGCCCCCAAAAGAGGTGACCTACCAGCTCTAGGGGAAGCATAAACCAACTTAGGTGAGGAGAAAGCCTCAGTGGCCTTCGACCCAGCAAACAGGGCTGAATCAGATGAAACAGGAGCTTCAGTCTGAGCCCCATCTTTGGGTCTATTAGTATCAGAATTATCCAATGGGGAACCTGACTTCCCCCTATGTGACTGGATCAGATTAGAGTTTCCTTCAAAAGGCGCCAAATTAGTCAACCGGGCTTGTGGCAGAAATGGAGCAATTCCCCTCTTGGCATGAACAATAACCATGTAAACCCCCCAAAAACGGAAAAAATGGGCATTAAACAAAAGCCTTTCCACTATGACTGGTGTACGGAAGTAGATAACTATCCGTAATACACCACCCCTATATGGCAGATAGGAAAAACGGATTATATGTGAAGGCAAAAAAGTACAGCCCAAAATGCTAGAAATATGATGGGCAATCCAGAGTTTTGAATCCCAAAGGGGAAAAAATTCAGACAACAGAGGAAAAACTGTGAAAACCAGTTTGGCAATAGGTGTGAACACTCGATCCTCAGTTGCCTTAGAAGCTAGGGGCCTAGAATGGACTGTGCCATGCGAAGAGACTGTTTGGCATGTCTGATCCACTCTCTGGGAGCCCAACCCTGTCCTAGTCCCTCTAAGCTCGTTAACACAATCCCAAACCCTGGTCAACTGCTGCTAAATAACCAAAAGTTTGTTGTCAAGCCCCTCAATACGCGTCATAAACGTTTCCACCTGCTGGGCAAACCCATGGACCTGGGCCTGAATCCCATGGATTTCAGGAACTATGGTTCTCAAATTAATACGGGCTCCCATAAAAGTATCACAAGACCCTCCCTTTTCTATATTCCCTCCAAGAAGGGATTCCATCTCATCTGTCTGCTGGGGATCACCAGGAGCATGATCATCTTGAATTTCAGAGATAATAGCTCTTGGAGTGATTGGCATACCAGAGAGCATATCAAAAGATTTCCCCTTTTCTATGTTTGCTCTGATATGTGACTTTGAGGCCCCCCCCAAGACTCCCCGCCCTGGCCAACTAAGAAGGGCGGGGGCTCTGTGGGAACAACAGCCATCTCCAAGTCCCCCTGCCTGGCTGCATATAAACTCGACAGAGGGTTGTCCCCTACCGCTGCTTGAATAGGTGTAAGCTGGGACCCTCTCTCCTCAATTTGGGCTTGAATGGAACAAATTCTGTCCTCTATAGATGGAACCCGGGAACTTCATTCATTCATTTCATTTCATTTATTAGATTTTTATACCGCCCCATCTTGCACAGCAGCTCGGGGCGGTTTACAACAATAAAAACATTTAAAACATTTAAAATACCACTATAAAACATATCAATAAGCTGGTAGTATATCACAATAAATAAACAGGTGGGGGATTAAAAATC
>QEPC01010260.1:3590090-3600715 GCA_003113815.1 Sphenodon punctatus
GGGAGGGGGAGGGAATTAATTTATTTCATTGGTTTCAATGGGGACACAGCGCCCCATTGAAACCAATGAAATAAATCCGGTACCGGCATACCGGATTTAATCCGGGAATCCGGTTTTCGCAGAACCGGTAACCAGTAAATCCGGTAGCCGGTAATGGGCCCGGGGTCCCACCACTAGTGTATAGCTACAGCACAAATAGCTTAAATGAAGCAGCTTAACAACTGAATATACAAACTGCTGGATAACCCTGTCCCTACTCCACACAGAATGACATAAAAGCCCCAAATGAATATCTGGTGAAGATGGACCTGAATAGTGACTAGTACTTTTCTTGGCGGATATGGTTTGAATAACGCAAAATCGAATCCTCTTATACTCACTGGGGATATTTGTTTCAGCACTAATCTGAAATAAGGAAGGCTTTGGTTTACCAAATATTTTTTAGCTGAGAGTCAATTCCCCAAATGGGGTGTCACCATCTGTAAATGGGATTGTGAACATTGTTGATATTTGATATGCTTTGCATATCTTTGTTACTGGTTTGGACCACTGTGTAATGTCAGTCTCAAAATGGAGTTTCACAGGCAAAATACAGGAAATGTTGTTTAGAGATATCCACTTAAGCAATTTTTTTCTGTAAGAGTGTTTGTGTCTCACATGTTATCACTAAAGATCCCAAAGTAATATAGGAAAGCAGTAAAATATGAAGTTCCTATTGTAAGAGCAGATTTCCATCTTAAAAAATCAAGAATTGTACTGTAATTACCACAGAAGTTTTTAGGAAGCCAGCAACTTCTCAAATTAATAATTGAACATCATATAGGTTATCAGTTCACTAAAGTTGATATTGACTTTTGAGTTCTTTTGCAGAGCAATCCTCTAGGTTTATAGCACTAGTGCTAGCACTTAGTATAGGTACAAATACCATTAACTTTAATTGGGACTTGCACCTATGCTAACTACTAGGATTTGTGTCATTGTCTCCTTCTGGCTGAGTACATTCTGCACAAGCTCCATGTGTTTACCTTCAAGGCTCTTCATAGTCTTGTTCCCCCTTATCTCTGTGCATTTGTTTCCTAACACATTTGAACCAAGGAATTTTACTCCTCCTCTGCCACTACCCTTGCCTGCCAGCAACTCCCTGGCTTCTCAAAACATATCCACCCCTTCTCCCTTGCTGCCCTCTATGCCTGGATCTCCCTTAGGGATGGGCGAACGTGACTTGGAAGTTCGGAGTTCGGACCGAACTCGACCAGTTCGGTTGACCGAACCGAACTTCCCAACCAAACTCTATTTTCAAACCGAACCGAATTTCCGAACTTGGCTCTGTTCGCCCATCCCTAAAAGACAATATTCCATTTAGTTCAATGGGGTTTGAATTTCCGAACTTTGTTCGGAGTTCGGATCGAACTCGAATAGTTAGGTCGACCGAACCGGATTTCCGAAGTTGGTTCTGTTCGCCCATCCCTAATCTCCCTCTCTGAATGCATTCATCGCTCTGCTCCTTCCCTCCTAGCCTCCAAATCCCCGCTGAAAAACTACCTCTTCCATCAGACTTTCCCTAGCCCCTTGTCGTAGTCTCATCGCTTATTCTCCACCCCCCGCTTCTATCCTTTACTCAGAGTTCCCCTCTTCTCTGTAACTAAACAAAGCATGGGTACCTGCAACTTCTCAACTCCATGAATGCATCCCTGCCTCTCCCTTTGGTCCTCTCCCTTGTATTTCCAAGATTGTAAGAACCTTGGGGTAGGGATCTGTCTCTAATGATTGTAGAGCACCAGGTACATTGATGATGCAATAATAATAATAATAAATGATAATGATGCCTTGAGTATTTTCGTTTTTGAGCAGAAAGTCTTCATTTTTTTTGCCACTTTGGCTGCAGTCATGAAGTTATTTACTCAAGAGTTGATCCCACTGATTTCAATGGGATTTGCTCAAGTATATATAGGATTTGGGCCTTTTACTTCAATGTTCACATGGCCATATTATGCTGACATATAAATAGTGATGATGTTGTTGGCGCACCCCCCAATTAACACACCGAGACATACATTTGGTTGTAAAACTGGCCGCATTCTTTAATCCAATTCAAATTCTTAAAAGGCTGGTGGGTAATTGCACCATGCAATTCTAGGTCCAGTATGCCACCAACTAAGATAACTTTTTAACTCTGGGATTATCGTGGATGTGCCTTCCAGTGACAATCCCCTTAACTTCAAACTCCCCTCTTTCGACAAACCCTGGTTTGGCCGAAAGGGGGGTGCCATCTCTCTACCGGCTCGAGTAAGGAGACAATGCCCAATGGGTTTGAAGACAGTGCCTGTCCCTACTCCCCTGTTAGGTAACCGCTCCTAGGGAGCTTGACCCTCATGCATGCCATGCCATGCATTACACAAGGTCTCATCTCCCCATCTCTTAAGGAGATGACTCTTCTTATTCTATATCCTACCTATTTAACCTATCTGTGAGGTTCCAAGAGGGAAAGCCTGGAACCCCAAGGGATGGGGGAAGGGTCCACGCGCACACTAGGAGGATGAGAGGGGAGGCAGCAAGGCAGTACCTGGGAAAACGTGCCCTCAGGTTGGAATAGGGCTATCGGGAAGATAAGTCCCCAGCCTGTCTCATCATTGGGCCTGAGTGAGCGTACGCCTTGTTTGCTGCCTGGGGTAATTATCCCCACACACACAGGGAGCAGGAAGGGATAAGGGCAGTGTAGTGGTGAGGATGGGGGCCCGTGCACAACCAGCAGGTGGGATAGGGATGGACAGGTCTTGTATACCAGGGGCAGGGGCCCAGGGAGTGCTCCCCAGTAACCCTGGGTCTCCACACACCCTCAACTCCCACTTCCCCGGATCCTAATGCCGTTTCTCTCTATACGAGTCCACGCACACCCCTTTCACACGCCACCCACGTACCACAAGCACTCACCTTACAGTCTCCACGCAGCCTCTAAGCTCGCTCTCCACAACCACCATGCAGCAACCAGGAAGGGAACAAGGAAGGGGGCCAGTCTCACGGGCACAAAGCTCCGATCACCAGCAACGCCGTCCTGCAGCTGTGCCCCTTTTATCCTAATGCTCCAGGCGTTGCTGCAGTCGCACCGAGCGGCGCACAGGGGGGGGCGTGGCCACGGGGGCTTGCGTGGAATCCTTTCCTGCTTCCCCGGCTGTTGCAGGGACGTCGGGGGGCGTGGCGCCGTCTCCCCGCCTTGTAGGGGGCGGGGCTTCTGCCGCCAGCGCGGTTCTGCCTGGAGGAGGGGTTCCCCCGCAGCGGCCCGACCCCGCAGATGGGGCAGGTGGGTCCGGGCGCGCCGTGGTTCCCCTAGGAGGGTCTGGGGCTTGGCTCCCCTCACGGAGGGGAGTCTGGCGCTCCCTTACAGCACCCCCCCTCCAAGGTCGAGTGCTGCCGACTGGGCGGGGTTTTAGCGGGTAGCGCATGTGGAAGATGCGTGTAAGTCGAGGGGCATGGACATCTATCACCCGCTCCCAAGAGCGTTCTGCTGGTCCGTAGCCCTTCCAGTCCACTAAGTACCAGAGGCGGCCATGCCGGCGTCGAGTGTCAAGGATCTGCCGCACTTCGTACTCCTGTGTTGCTGGCGGGGCCATCACCGTCTTATGGACTGTATGCGATGGAGCCTGGGCTGCTTTCAACAGGGAGACGTGAAAGGTAGGGTGAATTCGGGAATGGAGGGGAAGTTTTACTCGATAGGCCACATCGTTGATCTTACGGAGGATTGGGTATGGTCCCATGTACCGGTCATCTAATTTCGAGGAAGGTCTAGCAGAGGGGTAGTTCCAGCGATTGACCCATACCCAGTCCCCTTGGGCATATGTTGGGGCTTCCCTGCGGTGTTGATCGGCATATCTTTTATATTGTTGACGTGCCTGCTGTAGGGTCACTCTGGCCACCGTTTGTGCTTTGTGGATTCGAGAGACGAGAGCTCCTGCAGCGGGGACAGAGCAGGCCGTGAGTTCAGGGACACATAATGGGGGGTGGTATCCATAAGTGACAAAAAAGGGGGAATTGCCCAGGGAGGCGCTCGGGGTATTATTATAAGTAAATTCGGCTATCGGTAGTAAGTCATACCAGTCATCCTGGTGGTACCCCGTGTAGCAACGAAGGTATTGTTCCAATATTTGATTTATCCGTTCCACCTGGCCATTGGCCTGTGGATGATACCCAGACGTGAGACATAATTTAATCTGCAACTTCTGTAATAGGGCTTTCCATAGGCGGGAAGTAAATTGTACTCCTCGGTCCGATACAATCTCCATCGGGGTTCCATGGAGCCTGATAACCTGATGCAAGAGCAACTGTGCTGTAGTACTGGCAGAGGGTAGACCTTGGGTGGCGACGAAGTGCCCAAGCTTCGTAAAATGGTCCACGATTACAAGGACCGTGGTGTAGTTTGCAGAAGGGGGTAAGTCCACAATGAAATCAAGTCCAATCCTTTGCCATGGTCCCTGCGGTAGAGGGGTCAGCTGTAATAAGCCTTGTGGGCGTTGGCGAGGCACCTTAGTACGGGCGCACACCTCGCATTTCTTTACGTATTGTTGTACGTCCTGGTGCATGGTAGGCCACCAAAAGGACCTCTGGAGAAGAGCAATGGTGCGTTGTATTCCAGGATGCCCTGCGAGGGGGGCGTCGTGATGTCCCCACAGAATGGCCTTCCGGGCCCTTGGGGGCACCACCATCTTCTGGCGGCAATACCATAGTCCAGTAGGCCCTTTATGTGCTGTAGATGAACCCATGGGCCCTTGTCGTTGGGATTGTAGCTTAAACTGGGCTGATGAAACGAGAGGGGCCGCAAATGCCCTGGGGTCCAAGATCAACCCTCCCCGGTTGTCGGGGGGGTCCCCTTCTTCGGTACAATGCGAGAGGGCGTCGGCAAGGGTATTCTGGTGGCCTGGGCGGTAGTGTATTTGAAAATGGAAGCGTGTAAAAAACAAGGCCCAGCGTCCATGGCGCGCGGTGGTGATGCGTGTAGTTTGAAGATAGGTAAGGTTACGGTGGTCAGTTATCACTGTTACGGGGTGCTGAGCGCCTTCCAAATACTGTCTCCATGCCTCGAACGCGGCCTTGATGGCCAGGAGCTCCCGGTCCAGGACCGTATAATTCTTTTCGGCGCTCGTCAACTGTCGGGAGTAGTAGGCGCAGGGCAATAGAAAACCCCTCTCCGGTTCTGGTTGGAGAAGTACCGCGCCAATGGCGATGCTGGAAGCATCCGTCTCCACGGTAAAGGGCTGGTCGAACCGGGGATGTTGAAGAATGGGGGCTCGCATAAATGTTGCCTTTAATCGTTCGAAGGCCTGTTGTCGACCCGGGGTCCAGTCATAGGTGGCCCCCTTTCGCAGGAGGGAGGTCAAGGGCTCCGTCAACTGGGCATAATTCGGAATGTATTGGCGATAGTAGTTCGCGGTCCCCAGGAAACGTTGCAAGGCCTTCACCGACAAGGGAGGAGTCCATTGAATGATCGCCTCGATCTTTTTGGGGTCCATCTGAATTCCCTGGGGGGAAATGATGAATCCCAAAAATTCAATAGATGTGACGTGGAAGGTGCATTTTTCACGCTTGCAGAATAGCCGGTTCTGTCGTAGCCGTTGTAAGACGTTACGCACCTGTTGGATGTGCTCCGCCATGGTATTGGAGAAAATCAAGATATCGTCCAGGTAAGCTACAACGTGGGTGTCTAACATGTCTCGAAGCACGTCATTAATTAAGTGCTGAAAGGTGGCAGGGGCGTTTGCCAGGCCAAATGGCATCACGCGATACTCAAAGTGCCCGTAACGTGTACGAAATGCTGTCTTCCACTCGTCCCCGGGGCGGATCCGGAGCAGGTTGTAGGCGCCCCGGAGGTCGAGCTTCGTGAAAACCTTGGCCCCATGCAGCCTGTCCAGAAGTTCAGGGATCAGGGGGAGGGGGTATCGATTTTTAATAGTGATCGCATTTAAACCCTGATAATCGATACACGGGCACAGCCCCCCATCTTTTTTTGGGACAAAGAACAACGGTGCCCCTGCGGGGGAAGTAGAGTGTCTGATAAACCCTCGCTGTAGGTTATCTTCCACATATTCCTTTAACGTTCCCAACTCGGGTGCCGAGAGGGCGTAGATGCGACCGTAGGGGGGCTCTGTGCCTGGCATTAGTTCGATGGGGCAGTCGTACGGCCGATGGGGTGGTAGATTCTCCGCCTCCGTTTTGCTGAAGACATCCTGGAAGTCTGCATACGGTAGGGGCAATGGCACCAGGCTTCCTAGGTGCTGGGTGCTCAAAAGAGTGAATGATGGTGGCATCTGGATGCAGTGGCGTACACAATGATCCGTGTCGAACCTCACAGTCCTTTTACGCCAATGGATACTGGGGTTGTGTTGGCAAAGCCAAGGGATCCCGAGGATGAGGACAAACATCGGGGAGACGACGACATCAAAATGGAGCTGTTCCGTGTGTCTGCCGATGGTCACCTATAGCTTCCGTGATTGCCTTACGATGGGGCCTGACTGGAGGGGTGACCCGTCTATGGTGTGTACCTGTTCGGGAATGGGCCGGGGGCTATGTGGAACCCCATGCTGCTGCAGAAATCCTTGGTCCATGAAATTCTCCGATGCCCCTGAATCGATGAGGGCCCAAGTAACCAGACTGCGACGGTGCTCAATTCCCAACGTAATGGGAATGCACATATGGAGGTCTGCTCCAGGTTGAGTGTGGCAGGCGCGTACTTCGGTTGGTAGGGTGACTGCCGTTGCCCCCAGGAACTCCCCTATAGCTCCCGGGGTCGAGCTTTTCCCGGATCGCGGCGAAGGGGCGGAGCTGATGGGCATTCCCGAGCAAAATGGGATGGTTCCCCACAGTAGAAACACAGCCGCGAAAGTCGGCGTCGCTCACGCTCAGTGGCCGTCAAAGGCCCTCGGGAGGCCCCGATTTGCATAGGCTCGGGTTCCGTCTCTCCCTTAGCCGGGAGGGGGTTCATACCTCGGGCCCCCAAGGGTCGGAATGGTTCCTGCCGTCGTTCTCGCCTCCGTTCTCCCAGCCGTTCATCCATTTGTATGGTAAGGGTCACTAGCGCACCCCAGGTCTCGGGTAGCTGAGTGACGGCGAGCTGGTCCTTAAGCTCTTCGCTTAGTCCTCTGCGATACATCACGCGAAGGACGTGGTCGGGCCAATTGAGGTCAACCGCCAGCTGTTGAAATTTTGTCACATACTCCAGTAGCGGCCCTCGCCCCTGTTTCAGCCCCACAATCGCTGTTTCTGCATCCCGGACCCGATGCGGGTAATCGAATAAAAAGGTGAACTCCTGCACAAATTTCGCATAGTCCTGCAATAAGTCACTTTTGCTGGTAAGAAGGGGGGTAGCCCAGGCTAAGGCGTGCCCCTCCAACAGCCCTATGATAAATGCCACCTTTCGGGCATCAGAGTTATAAGTCTGAGGTTGCGTAGAGAAAGTTAATTCGCATAAGGCCAGGAACCCCTGAAATTGCCGTCTATCCCCGGCAAATTTAGTTATCCGTGGCCCCTTGGGTTCCCGCGCCCCTGCACCCGGGACCTCCGGCGGGGGAGGGGCGACCGCCGGGGCGGGGGGCTGGGCCCCCGCCCCTTGATCCCCCTGTTGCTCTTTGAGGTCCTTGACTTCCATGGCCAAGGACTTAACAATGCGGGTCAGTTCTTGGACCTCCGCTGCTAATTGATCCATCGCTGGTCCTAGCTTGCTACACAGCGATAGACCAAGAGGGAATTTTATGCTGGTGATTCTGTGAGGTTCCAAGAGGGAAAGCCTGGAACCCCAAGGGATGGGGGAAGGGTCCACGCGCACACTAGGAGGATGAGAGGGGAGGCAGCAAGGCAGTACCTGGGAAAACGTGCCCTCAGGTTGGAATAGGGCTATCGGGAAGATAAGTCCCCAGCCTGTCTCATCATTGGGCCTGAGTGAGCGTACGCCTTGTTTGCTGCCTGGGGTAATTATCCACACACACAGGGAGCAGGAAGGGATAAGGGCAGTGTAGTGGTGAGGATGGGGGCCCGTGCACAACCAGCAGGGGGGATAGGGATGGACAGGTCTTGTATACCAGGGGCAGGGGCCCAGGGAGTGCTCCCCAGTAACCCTGGGTCTCCACACACCCTCAACTCCCACTTCCCCGGATCCTAATGCCGTTTCTCTCTATACGAGTCCACGCACACCCCTTTCACACGCCACCCACGTACCACAAGCACTCACCTTACAGTCTCCACGCAGCCTCTAAGCTCGCTCTCCACAACCACCATGCAGCAACCAGGAAGGGAACAAGGAAGGGGGCCAGTCTCACGGGCACAAAGCTCCGATCACCAGCAACGCCGTCCTGCAGCTGTGCCCCTTTTATCCTAATGCTTCAGGCGTTGCTGCAGTCGCACCGAGCGGCGCACAGGGGGGGGCGTGGCTACGGGGGCTTGCGCGGAATCCTTTCCTGCTTCCCCGGCTGTTGCAGGGACGTCGGGGGGCGTGGCGCCATCTCCCCGCCTTGTAGGGGGCGGGGCTTCTGCCGCCAGCGCGGTTCTGCCTGGAGGAGGGGTTCCCCCGCAGCGGCCCGACCCCGCAGATGGGGCAGGTGGGTCCGGGCGCGCCGTGGTTCCCCTAGGAGAGTCTGGGGCTTGGCTCCCCTCACGGAGGGGAGTCTGGCGCTCCCTTACACTATCTTGGCGTACTGGACCCCTGCAAAATGTGACAATTGTTACCCCGTTCACTCATTCTTATTTCTCTAATTATTCATATCTCGTATTAACCATCAATTGATCACTTATCTTGATACCATTATACTAGTAATTATAATAAGGTATGCCAATCAGTAGCCAATTAATAGGTGGATCTCCAAATGTTCCTATTTAAACCTATTCTTCACTGTTGAAGAGGCAAAACTTGCAACTCCTCTTAACTCACAGGGTAGTTGCCAAAATTCCTCTTCGGCTCCCTAACGGCCACCGGTGAAACCACAGTGCAAGAAGGGATGGGTTGGATGGGGCTGACTCTTTGCCTTAGCCCAACGGTCTGGCAGGCTTTCCCCCGCTCTTCAGGAGCCCGCCCTTCCTAAAAGGGGCGGGGCTCCACGTCCCACACAGCGGCGTATTGCCGCTGCGTCCAGGGATGGTTGCCTGGCAACCTCATTCACACAGGGAAGCCTTCTAACTGGCTTCCCCGCATGGGCCTTCTCTGCGTCCCACCTGCCGGGGGTGAAAGGTGTGTGTGTGTGGGGGAACAATGGGAGGGGGGAGGTGCAACAATCGCCCCTTCGCCGCCATTCAGCGGTGAAGGGAACATGTCTTCATCCTCTTAACTGTTTGTCTAGAACACTGGGGGCAACACCCCTACTCTTTATAGAAGGTCTTCAGATCACCACAAACAATCAGTATTTAGGGTTTCACATCTCACCATTGGTGCTTGAGTCACATGCTTGTAGTAAATAGTATTGATTGAATTGCCAGTGCTTCCTACAGTTAATAAATCCAACGTAGCATTTACTGGCTTATAAAAGACAAAGACAGTAACTTTGCATATATTAATTGGTTTTTTTTAGTAAATTAAATGGCACTGGAAATAGGAAAGGTAGAACTGTCTTCATTAATGCACTCTGGGTTACAGCAAATTATGTTAACAATGTTCAACAAACGGTCTGCAGTGTCCCTGAGACGTCCATAAAAACAATTAGCTTGTGGATACATAAAATACTTAGAAAAACTCAAGCACCTATAAATATCCAGGAATGCTAGGCAAGCTGGTAGGCTTGTAAAATGCTTAACATTACCTAGGTTTGGAACAGCCCAAGAATAACTTGCATTTCCATCATATAAGATACTATTTCTTTAGACTGACCACAACATTCATACAGGCCAACTCTGACATGGGAGTGATTATTTTTGTTTGAGAATGAGATCACACATTCCTACTGTTGACCACACTTTTTGTAATCACAGACCAAGCATAGGCAGTGCTATTACACATGCTAAGTGATGAGGCAGACATCTTGCTAATAAATCTTATTCAACTTTATCCAAGACTGTGGATACACTCTGGGTACTGCTGGTTGGAAAGAAATAGCACCACCACTAATTAGTTGCACAGTTGTCTATATCAGGGGCATGAGGTGTTGCAGAAGATATTCTGGGTAGCGGGGGCAAAAGGAGCCCAGCTGGCAAACACCTACCTCCACTCTGAGTAAGCTAGGGGGAATTAGCAAATTGCTGAACTAGCAAGGGGAAGAGAGTCAGAGAAGACGTGTGGAAGGAGAGGGAACAGTGTACAGTTTGTTTTATTTATTTGCAGCCGGCTGTTGCCATAGCCGCATCCCATCCAGCAACCATTATAAAATAAAAATTGTAAAATACAAATATCTATACATCTATACAAAATCATACATAATTATAGATCAACAGCAACCTCTTGGTTCAAACATAATATAAAATAAACTGACAGTGACCGATCACAGTTACGGGGTGCCTTGCTCTTTTGCAGGGTGTACCATGGCAGAGCTTGGCCCCTGAAGAGCCCCCCTTAGCTGGGGCAATATGGAGCCATTTTGGCCACTACACAGACCCCGAAAGCCGCTACTGCTCTAGAACAACTAGAGTCGTCCCCTCTCAGCAATAATTGTACCCTCACA
>QEPC01010260.1:3619568-3634929 GCA_003113815.1 Sphenodon punctatus
CCAAACCTGATGAGCTATAGGAGGGCAACCCCCCCCCCAATCAGGGGGGCGACACCTCCCTCGCTCTCCTCCCCCACCCCCACCATCACCTCCATCTTATTGGGGTTGAGTTTCAGTCTGCTCTGCCACATCCACTCCGACACCGCCTAAAGACACTGGAATAGCAATGAGGCAGCAGGGTCTGGGTCAGCTGAAAAAGAGAGGTACAGCTGAGTATCATCAGCATATTGGTGACATCGCACAACGAACCCTCTCACAACCTCCCCCAAGGGTTGCATATAAACATTAAATAATAATGGAGACCGAATAGAACCCTGTGGAATGCCACAGAATAAAGCGCGGTGGCATGATGTTTCAGCTCACAACACTACTCGCTGACTTCTCCCCGAGAGGAATGAGTGGAACCGTTCAAGAACAGTTCCGTCCAGAACTTCCAGGTCACACAGCCATCTCAGCAGCTGTCCATGGTCGACGGTGTCAAAAGCAGCTGAGAGATCTAGCAGGATAAGAAATGTCAAACAACCTGCATCCATCTCCTGGAAGAGATCGTCAACCAAGGCCACCAGCACCGTCACGGTGCCATAGCCAGGGCGGAACCCAAATTGAAAAGGGTCCAGGAAACCAGTGCTAACTAGATGCACCTAGAGCTGGATCACCACCGCCCTCTCAATAACCTTCCCTAAAATGGGAAGGTTAGACAGAGGCGAGTGTGTCCACATCCAATGATGGTTTCTTCAGCAGGGGGCTCACCATAGCCTCCTTGAGGCTAGGCGACAACCTGCCTTCCTGCAGGGATGCTTTGCCCACCCTCGCCAGCACCGTCCCCAATTTCTCCCTGGAGGCTTTCACCAACCAGGACGGGCACAGATCAAGTTCACAACTGGTGGCTCTCAAGGACCCCAAGACATCCACTGCATCAGCTGGTGTCACTTCCTGAAACTCCCCCCACAAAGTTGGACAAGACGGGGCCTCCATCACCTCGCGCTCTTCACCTACGGCCCCCAACCCAACATCAAAGTCGCTCTGAATCCAAGTGATCTTGCCTGCGAAGTAGGTGACAAACTCCTCACAGTGGGCCTGGGACAAGTCCCCCTCCAGAGGGAGGGAGGCCAGACTGACCAACCCCCACACCACCTGAAACCACTCCGCTGGGCGTGACTTCGCAGATGTCAAATGGGCCCTATGGAGAAGTCGGTCGGAGTCAGATCGAGTCTGGTGCCAGCGTCGCTCCAGCCTCCTGCCTACTTTTTTCATACATCGGAGCCCCTCAGTAAACCAAGGGGCCCTGCGGTGATGAGGCAGAGAGTGTCTCGGAGCCACCCTATCAATGGCCTTCTCCAGAAAGCTGTTCCAATACTGGACTAGCTCATTGACAGAGTGGCCATCCAGGTCCAAGGTTAATTCCCTCAGGACCTCTTGGAACCACTGAGGTTCCATCAGCCTCCGAGGGCAGACCAATCTAACTGGTCCATTGCCCTTCTGGAGGTGGCACACTGAGAGACTGGCTTGAAGGAGATAATGGTTCATCCATGACAAGGGCATAGCCCTAACCTCCCCCACTACCGAACCACCCGCCTCAAGGCCAGAGCCGAAAATCAGGTCGAGGGTATGCCCCCCCCCCACATGGGTCAGGCAGGTGACCACTTGGGAAAAATCCATGGTTGCTATGGCAGCCATGAATTCTCACTCCACTCCTACAAGGCCGACATCGGAATGAATGTTGAAGTCCCCCAGGAACAAGGTCCTGGAGGAGCGCAGCACCACCTCCGACGCCAGCACTGCTAGAGCAGTAAGGGATGCTGCTGGACAGTAAGGGGCCCAGTATACCAGCAGCACCCCTAGCTTGCCCCCAGCCAAATCATACACCACATGGAGGGCTTCAATACCTGCAATCTCCTGAACTAGATATCTCCTGACAGGCCAGTCTTCTCTAAAAATAATCACTACACCACCTCCCTGGCCACCTGTGTGAGGCTGGTCCTACACGGCATACCCGGCCGGAACGAGATCCGCTAAAGTTGGTCCAGCCATCTCTTCCAGCCAGGTCTCCGACCGTAATACATGTGAGGTCCACAGCCCCATCCAAGATTAAATCCTGGACAATTGGGCCCTTGCTGGCAATGGACCTCACATTTCGCAGCAACAGCCCCCCACATGCGGACTTAGCTCCTCCCTCCACCCCAGAGGGGGGATGACATGCCACACTTCCTGCAGGCACCTAGGGGTGTGAGCCATCCAACCCCATGGGCCATACCATCCACTCCCAAGATCCACCCCTATAGCCACCCCTCTCCCTCCCTGTCCACCCAATCATGGCCCCCCCAAACCTGGCTGTTCACCTGATGGCCTCTCACCACCTTCACCAAAACCCACCACCACCCGCCAGTCCACCCGGCCATCCTGCTGCCACCAAGGGTCGGCACAACACACACACCCCGACTTCCCTCTTACAGGGAATGGGCTACCACCAGGTGACCCTCCCAACGCTCCCCCTGCTGCTACCAGGGTTTAGCGTTAGGACACCCCCACTGCCCATCCTCCCCTCTAACCATCCCTCCTAACCCCGCCACCCTTCCTCCCCAACTCTGAACAAAAAGCCCCTACCTGCCCCTGCATCCCCTGCAGCCCTGAAGTGCCCCTAAGGGCCCCAGCCTTGGTCTGTGGTCTGCGGCTTGAGGCCTGCAGTGGAGCCGTTGGTAGCTGGGCTTAATGGCCCCCAACCACTTCCAGGTGGGGGAGGAGACAAACCAGTCCATGTGACCAGCTTTTTTGCTCCTCCTCACCCCCTGGAGCTCTCTGATGGGTCTGTCTTTCCTCCCCGCAGGTCCCTGGAGCCTCTGACCCAGTGGGGGTGGAGCAATGGCCTCAGAAACAGTGGACCCCCCCAGCAGTGGATAGAAAAATGCAGGTAGCTGGAATGTCCAGGCGGAGCTGCTGGCAGCTGGGCTTAATAGCCCACAGCCACTTCTGGGTGGGGGAGTTGGGTACGCTGGGACGGAAGACATAGGGGAGGGGGGACTGGGGGAGTCTGGCTGGGCAATGGAATATGGGTAGGGTTGCCATAGATGCAAATTTTTAGAATGCACTTATGAGATATACAGGTTGCAGGGCTTTATTGGAACCACTACAGTCCTGAAACCTGTGTATCTCATAAGTGCCCTCTAAAGATTTGCATATATGGCAACCATAAGTGGGGGGAGTGGGTGCACTGAGAGACACGGGGGAGGGGAGTGGGGGGGACACAGGGAGTCTGGCTGGGCAATGGAGCTGGGGGTGGACTAGATGGACCTGGTTTGCTTGCAATGCAGCCCTGAAATGGGCCAATTTTTTTTAAAAAGACCTGTGTGCTTGGACAGGTGTTTGGTGTAGCTACTAGCTATGCTGGTCTGGAGGGGCTTGGCTTCAAGGCAATGCAGTCCCCAAAGGGGCCAAATGTTTAAAAACAAGGTGCCTGTGTGCTTGGGCAGGCATTTTGTGGGTGTATCTACTAGGCATGCTGGTCTGGAGAGGCCTGGTTTTTCAACAATGCATCCTCCAAAGGGGCCAACTGTTTAAAAACAAGGCACCTGTGTGCTTGGGCAGGAATTTTGTGGGTGTATTTACTAGGCATGCTGGTCTGGAGGGGCCTGGTTTCCTTGCAATTCAGCCGCTAAAGGGGCCAAACTTTAAATCAAAAGGGCCTGTTTTCTTGTACAGGTGTGTTGGTGGTGTAGCTACAAGGGATGCTGGTCAAATGGCCAAACTTTTAATTCCACACCTCGCCTTACTCTCCTTGTGAACAGAGGAGAAAGTAGGTAGGAGCATGGCAGAAGAGAAGGCTGCAGACAACAAGGAAACCCTTTCCCCCAGTTCTCCCACTAAATCCATCTCTTTCCCCTTCCTCTTCTCATGCTCCAAAACCAAACCCTTTCCCTCCTACTTCTCCTCTGTCCTGTCCTTCTCTTCCCTTTCATTCTCTTCTGATTTGGCTTGTTGCAGAACAGGGAGCTAACTCAGTCCTCCCGGTTCTCCAAGCCAGAAGGAAGACTTGACCCAAAGCCTACACCTTCAGAAGAATACAGGTGGCCAAGCATGCCATGAAAATCAAGAATTCGAGGGTTCAGGATAAAGGTAGGCGATGGCACCGTGATCTGTTTTTTAACCTACTATGGTTAGTTTGGACCCGGTTGGAAAGAGAGAGGAGAGTGGATGGGACCCCAGTAAGAGGGTTCTCTATTTCCCAGTAGCAGTGTTTCACACAGCAGCGTTCCCAGTATTAAGTACTCTAATGTCCATCCAACGTTAACCCTTGGAATTCCTTGCTGCTGGGTTATGACCTGGCTTTGCCTATCGTTGCTTATCCACCCCTATGCTAGGCCCCTATTTTCACCCATATTTTCACCCCTATTTTCACAGGTTTAACCCACCCACTGGGTTAAACATATTTTCATAGGTTTAACCCGCCCACTGCTCCTCCAGCCTCCAAACTCACCAGCCGCCGCTGTGGTGTAGCTAGCTCTGTGCTGAGCATCAAGTCTCCTGGGCATCAGGGAATGACTGAGTGGCTTATTTAATCTTCTGCTTTATTCATTGCACCACTCCTTCAACCTTTACCTTTCCCCTGTTCACCCTTCATTTTGTCCCTTTCTGGGCTCCTACCCCCAGAGCCTGACAGCAAAGGGAACAACATACAACAACAATTCTGATTGGAGACATTTGAATGGAGGCACTGTTTTTTAAAACTATGTTTGGGCAGATAAGGATCCAAGGGGTGGGATATTCACACATTGGGGATGATCCCATGTCTGTAGATCGTGCGTGCGTGCGTGCGCACATATGTGTGCGGAAGCCACACACACCACCATTTCCGGAACATAGTGCCACGTGGAAACCGCACACGTGCACATTTGTGGGGAATCCACGGGGCTTGGAATCGGCCCCACCAATTGTCTCAGAAATGTGGAAACGTCAAACCTGGAAGTAAAACAGTACCCTTGGCAATGCCGTATTAGCACAGGTCAAACAACAACACCACAGGATACCATACATATGTATTAAAATATAAACACCAATCAGAGAGAGTTCCTTTTCACACAGACACTCTAAGGCCACTTTTAAACGAGGCGCTGAAAAGCGCCTCCTGAGCCCTATGTTGAAAGAAAAGCCATGCGGGGAGTGTTTACATGCTCCTAGTGCTGCGGAAGTGATGTGCTCCTGGTTGTCAGCAGCGGCGGCGGCTGGAGATGCGGTGCTTTGAAGAGGCGCGTTCTGAAAGCCTGAAAAGTGAGGCTTTCAGAACGCGCCTCTTCAAAGCACCGCATCTCCAGCCACTGCTGCCGACAACCAGGAGCACATCACTTCCGCAGCACTAGGAGCATGTAAACGCTCCCTGCATGGCTTTTGTCTCAATGTGGGGCTCAGGAGGCGCTTATCAGCGCCTCGTCTAACAGTGATAAAATGAGTGTTACATTTTATTATACATGTTTCAGGGCTACAGGTGTGCTCTATGGGTGCCCTGCAACAGTATAATAAAATGTAACACCCATTTTATCAGTGTTAGAGTGTCTGTAGGTGAAAACAGACATGACGCTAACCACCCTTTAACCACCCTTGGTGGTTATTTATGCATGTTGCAGGGCTGTATCGGTGTCCTATGCAGCCCTGAAACATACATAAATGATCACCAAGGGTGGTTAAAGGGTGGTTGGCGTCATGTCTGTTTTCACCCTGTGTGAAAAGGGCCATAGTGGAAGAATCCAATTACAATTTAGTCTCTATATTAGTCAATGTACAAATGGAAGTGCAATGTTCAGAGGAGTCCATTCTTTAAATGATTCTGTGGTCCAACATGTTTCGATTTGATATCTTCATCAGAGACAGAGTTAATGACTTCCACTGTACAATCCAACAATGAAATCATGTACAATAGTTAAACATGTCTTTGCAAACAACTGCATTTTTCTTAATGTGTAAAAGTTATACATATAAGTAACTCAACTAGAAACCATATTATTATACAAGAGTGGTTCTTACCATCTTTTACAATCCAAAATGCATTACCGCACATTAGTGTCAGCACAAGAATCCACATCTAAAAATGACAATCATATAGCAAAACCATCAATGGCAGGGTCCAAAAATTAAATTAAGGAAAAAAAAATAGAATAAAAAATTAAAAATGGGGAAAGCTACTATACAAAAACTAGTATAAAAAAGAGGGTGAACAGGGAAAAAAGGGTTTTTAATAAGAAAAGAAAAAAAGGGAAAGGCAAGATGGGAGAGGGAGGTGAGGGGGAGAAGAGAAAGGGGCAGGAAGGGGGGAAAGAAAGAAGGGGAGGGGGAAGAAAAGAAACGAGGAAAAAATAAAGAAAAACAAAAAGGGGGTGAAGGAAACTGAAGGGAAGGGGGGGAGAAGGAAGGGGGGAAAAAAAACAACCCAAAGAAGGGAAGGGCAAAAGCCTTGCAGGTTTGTAACTGAACTTCATAGGAGCACAGCAGAAAGCTGGCACTAGCAGGTTTGTTCCCTGAAGTTCAGATCTGTTGCAAACATCTGACTGCATCTCCACTTTCTTATGACAGCCACTCTTTACAAGCTCTTAGCTGCAGCTCAGCCTTCTAACGCTATAATTAAAGTGTCTCACTAATGGACAGTTAATGATTTAAAAGGAAACAAACCACCAATGTCATGTCCCTCTATTATACAGTACATGTGTTAATGGTTTGTATTAAATCGGTGGCTTATTAAGACCTTGAGTATCTGAACAATCACGCTGCATTTTCTCAAAATAACATAACATGATACAATGTGGTTTAAACCGATTGACAGGAGGAACAGAGGCTTGAATGCAAATGATGCTTTGTAATAATGGCATAAAATGTCCCACAAATCTGGCGAGTCAGATGTAGTCTTGAGTTTGGATGGTGTTCTGCATAATGACACAGTTCAGAACTAATTTCCAGACAGAACCTCCTCGCTTGTAAGAGATGCTTAGTCACCTGGGCTCTGATCATTGCAGACAAAACTCATTGGATTCAATAGCAGGTTTGTCTTAAGTTCAAGTGCAGAATTGGGCCTCATGTAGGTCAATAATAATAATTAATAATAAAATCTGCTATTTGTTTAACCTCTAGTCCTTTATTTCAACTGTAATCCCTCGAGTGCAGGGATTGACCACTGTCTTGTCCTGTCTGTGTTAACGCCTCAGCACAATAGGGCCCTACTCCATGAATGGAGGGCAGCTTGTTACTATTTCAGTGTTGGTGTTGTAGCTGTTGTAATCATCATCAGCATTGTTATTAAAAAGAAGAAGTTGGGTCCTCCTAATGAGACAAGGCAATAAGGCACTTTTCAGTAATGTCTGCTGAATCATCTAGTCCATTATTTCATTGCAGTGCTTCTGAACAGATCTCATTATACATACCCTTAAAAATTTATATTCATACCAATTCTCTATTCTCCTTTGGCAGCCTGTTCCAGTTTCCTATCTCTTCTTGGAATAATAAAGAAATTCCTAATATTTAACCTAAATATTACCCATTGAAGCGTAATGCTATTATTTCCTGGTCTTCCTTTTCTCGATTAATTATAATAATTGATTTCTCTCCTTTCTCTTCTTCTGCCATTCCTTCATGTTTTTGCAGACAGGTATAATGTCTCTCCTCAGTCATCTTTTCCCTTGAAACTGGCCCAGTTTTCTTAATCTTTTTTAAACTCACAGATATTACTTTGAACATGTTTGATCATTTCAGTGACTCTCGCCTGACCTTTCCAATTGCTTTCATTTTTAATATGCTGTGAATGCAGGACATCCAGTTTCTTTAAAAATAAATAAATAATGGAGTTCTGATGCTTTTATAGTACTAAGTAGGGGTGTGCAGCAGGCACATCATTTATTTTCACTTTCTTTTTAATATCCCAAAACTCATTCATTAAAACTTATTTTAATAAAGTTAAAACAAAATCACTATCCATGCACAAAATGGCCTGCATCATTTTGGAAAAGGGCATGCATGCATATAATGGCCACTGTTGACATTTTGCGTATTCATCATCATTTTTAATTTTTAAAAGATTATTTTTATTTTTAATTAAAATAAAATGAAAAATAAAAATAAAACGAAATATGAATGCTTAGTCATTCATTTTTGTTTACATAGTTATGAAGATGAATGGGGCTCCATTTGTATTTTGTATTAATAAAAAGATACAAAAGTTGCACAACTCTAGATGAAGCCGGGATTTTCAAATCAAATCTGAGGTCACCCAAGCACTGCCGAAGGTCAATGGTGTCTAGGATATTAATCCTATAGACTACTTTGAAATAACCAGGAATAGAGCCTATTAAGTTACATATTTTAAAAATGGACAGGATCACACTGATTTATACCACTGGAACTGAAACCAGAAGCTTGACTAATGGTCAAATCTGGGACCTAATTTCTCATACTTCCCATCAGTCTCTGCTTAGGAAGGGCTGTAGGTCAGAAAGAAAAAACCTCTGCAAATGCTGTTTCTGACGGAAACAGCTTTTTCTCCTTCATTTGTGTGAGGCAGAAATTTACTAGCATTCTAGACTTTTTTTGTGATTTTCTGCTATTTTTCACCATTTTTATTATTTCCAGCAATTTCTGGTGGTATTGGAATTTTTTGGTAATTTCTAGTATTATCGGTAATGCTGAAAATTAGTGGAAATTACCAAAACGACGGCAAACCACGCAAAATGTGGATGGATTTCTTCCTCACTCCTGAAAGGTTTGTATTTCCCGATGGAATGAGAGCTCCTGCTCTCGCTTCAGGCCTAAAGGACAGTCCATCTTTGAGTGCTGAATCCTGCTGTCCTTTCAGGCAGCCAAAGTCCCTTTTTGGAGATGGAGAGAAACAAAAAGACTGGTATGCAAACCTCAGGCACCTCTTTCCTGGTTGCTTACCAAAAAAAAGCACTTGAAAGGACAATTCTGAGATGATAGAATGACAAGAAAATAAGTGGAATGATAAGCAGGATTGCTTATGCGTGCCTTTATGCTCTGAGAATGTTAGAGCGGTGTGTGTGTGTGTGTGTGTGTGTGTGCGCGCGCACATATATAAATGTGTGAGTGAGTTAAGCTTATTCATTCATGGGCAGAGATTATTGAAGGAGTGGGGCTTGTCCCCCCTGGGCTGCCACTGCTTCATTTTGACCACATTCACATCTGACACTGTTAAAATGACACCCAAGCAAATATGCGGCAGTAGGGAGGAGCCTGATGCCAGCAGTAGCGCCAGTATGACAGGGTTGGATTTTGCACCCTATCATGTGTGAGCAAAGTCGTGGCAGAACCCCATTTGTACCAGCACTACTGTGGGCATCGGACTCCTCCTCGCTGCCACATCTTTGCCTACGCGTCATATTAACAGCACCAGGCATCAGGTGTGATTGTGGTATTTGTCTCAGGCCCATCCACTCCCCATGAAGGGACTCCCTGCTCTGGCCTAGCCACACCTCTCCTCCTGTCTTTCTCAACCCTTGCCGTGCCTCCTAGTTTCCTGGTTGCCTGTCACCCAGCATATAGACTTGCTGAAAGCTGGGAAAATCACCTCACCTCCACTTCTAATACAGGCTGGTTATTATTATTATTATTATTATTATTAACAAACATTTATATAGCGCCAGCAGTGTACCTGGCACTTATTCCGTTTTTGCAGGAATTTCCATGAAAAAAGAATAACTGTGGGGTTTTTTGATCAGAATTCCGATGAGAAATAAATTCTGATTGGAATTCTGACCGGGGAGGGGGGGATGAGAAAAAGCTGCGTATGAGCAAAATGGCGATTGCCCTTATTCAAAATGATGGTGACATTGCCACTGATCTTTTGAACAGGGGCAGCGGCCATATGCGCATGTACAGGGTTTGCTTTTTTTAACTTACATTTTCATCCAGTTCAGGACTGAAACGAGAATGCTTTTCCATTCTTGCGAAAACGTATAAGATTCTCGCAACCCTGGTGAAATCTCGTGTGTTCTGGCCAAGGTTTTTGAGAATCTTGTGAGATTCACGAGAACCTCAAAAAATGCTCTGCACATCCGCGACATGTCTACCGTGGCCATTCTGTCAGTATGCCCTATTGCCATCTTTGAGAATCTCGCAAGAATGGTGGCAAGAATGGAGATCCTTGCAAGATTCTCGACATAGAAAATCTCATTGAGAAACTTAGTCTGGACGAGATTTTTGACCGGGGCAGGAATGAGTTTGAGCTCTATTTCAATTCTGATTGGAATCAAACAAAATATTGGTTGTTCCGGAACAATCAGATTTCTGGATTCACCCCTAACCTCCACGCCTTGCTCCTGTGTCTTATCACTTGCTGCTGTTGCCATTGTTCCTTGCTCTTCTATTCTCTGCCCTAGTGCTGGGCTTGGCTTGGCTCAGACCTTGTTCTTAACCCTTGCTTTAATTCAGTTGTGGCTGGTGGACTTTTAGGTTGGTGGAGCAGTGGATGGAGCTAGTAGGAGATGGGGCCAGCCTTAAAATTTCACACCATTTATGGATTAGAACACACAATGAATGAAAAAACCACAGTGTATACAAAACAAAAAAATACACAATGGTGGTGTCATGCAATAGTGAGCAAAACACAAAGCTGTGTGTCAAAAAAACCAAAACAGGGAAATCAGCATTTGCTCATGTAGATCAGGTGCTAGGGGAAACAAATTGCTAGCTTAAGACTTTAAGTCTGTTTTAAATAAGTGGACAATATCTATCCATCCAATATTGGTTTTACTTTAAAAAAAACATGCTATTTTAAATGAGAGAAACCCTGACACACAGGGAAGAACACTTCCAGGTGCTCTGACTGGGAAAATGCTACAGGGTGAGCTCAGCCCTCCATACATACCAGAGAATTCACCCTACCAGAGAAAGCCCCTATAAATGCCTAACTTTGGGGAAAACCTTAGTGCGAACTTCAGACTTAGTATGCATGAAAGAACCCAAACAGTTTCCTCATTCCCACCTCCGCTGAAGGTGCAGTTGATGAGTGGAAGGCATGATTAGAAGAGTTAGCAAGGGACAGAATGCTTTAGCAACAGTATAGTAGGCCAAAAGCTTAGCTACTAAGCTACGCTGACGATTCTCCATTTCTAATCTCTCACCTCAGACCAGCTGCTCCCATTCTTGCTTCCATTATACCAGGGGGTGGAGAACATTAGGCCTGGGGGATAAATGTGGCCCATAGCAAGCTTTTATTTGGCCCCTTTACAGTTCCTGGATGTGACCCCTCTATTCAGTTCCTGCTCTCAAGAACTGAAAATCTGAGTTCAGGGTAAGAGAGCAGAGCCATTTGTTTATTTATTTAAATTTATATGCCATCCTTCCCCAAGACTCAGGGTGGCTCACAACAATAAAAATATATAAAACTTGTATGACACAGCATAGGCTAAAAACCCTCAACTCTCCCACACCCCTCACCAAAACTACCCAATACCATCTCCCCAATTTCCCACACCCCGACCCCCCCTTCAACCCAACCCCAAAACTGCCTTTCAAAACCACCCAAATCCCTGCCTGCCAAATGATTTTTCAAACAAAACAAAAAGTCTTACATTGCCTCTAGAAGATGCTCAGGCACAAATGAGGAAGGCAGCTCCATAACATTGAGGCAGCAACTGAGAGTGTCTCCCTTTTTGAGCCCCTTGTCGTACGAACAAGGTTTACAGATGGTACCCTCAGAAAGGTGCTCATGAATGACACTAGCCTTTGCCCTGCTTTCATCCCTCCTCCTGCTCCCCATTCCACCCTCTGTCCATGTCTCAAACACCCTCACAACCATACCTCAGATCCTAACAGTAGGGAGGAGGATAGGACAAGAGCAGGCACAGCAAGGTGAAAGAAGGGGGGTCAGGACAAGGAATGGGGAGACCTTGCTCTATGTACCCTCACTTTCAATGGTGAAATCACAATGTTTGATAGAGAGGGGCAAGCTCTTTTTTCCTGGATGCCCCTTTCAGAGTGTTGTGATATCATCAGGCTCTGAAAGGGTCCATTTGCCTCATCCTCCTGAATGCGGTCCCACCCCCTGTGGAGTTGGGAGGGGGTTTGGGAGGGAAGAATAGGCAGAAGGAGAGGCAAATTGTCCCCTTGCTGGAGCCCATGCTCACCTTGCTTCTACTGCTCTCAGCTGATGAGCCATTACCTTCAGGTAGAAGCAGGAAGGTGTGTGTGCAGGTAGGCTAAGGTCGGTGAGGTTGTAGTATCAGGAGAGGGAGGCAGTCCTTTAGCCAACTACTTTCTGTGGAGGAAGAAGACAGGACTTCCAGGGATCAGGGCACAATTCTTCTAGGGAATCAGGAGTCAGGGAAATCTGGACATTTTTGCATGGAAGAGCTTTTTCCTGTATTTTAAAAAACTGGTTTTGGAAAAACCCTGTGGGGGAGGGTGGGGGATTTGTACGCTCCTTCCTGGACTGGAAGTTGCCAGTGTTCCATTGGAAACCGCTGCACTGGGTGACTCCGCGTAGGGGCAATGCTGGGGTATCATACTTTTTAATATATATTAAATGTGGGTGCTTCTTGCACTGCTTGGCACTATAGAGGCTAGAGGGATCACTTTTGCTGTGGTATTTTTGGCACTGTACTTTTGCTGTGGGTTCAACTTTGCCAAGATGTGTCTAGCTGGAGCACAGGGGGAATACTTTCTGGTTAATTTATGGTGTGTGTGGGGGGGGGGGGGGNTTGCATGGGGGACATAGAGCAAGGGAGGCATATGTTTGGTGGTGGGGCATGTCTAGTTTTTTGTGGCTATGCCTGCTGGCTGGTGAATCACATGGAGCCATGGCCCCAAACTTGTTGAAACTTGATTGATTGATTGATTGATTGATAATGCTATGTTTTGGTGGGGCACTGCAGTGCAACCCACTCACCACTGTGCTTGTATATAATTATGGAACTAAGTGTTTCTGAGTTTCTGCGATTCTGATTTCTGAGGTCTGGAGTTCTGATTTCCGAGTCCTCAGAAAAATTCCTAAGTGATGACCGAAGACTCGGTTCCAGTACTCGGAACCTCAGAAATCCTTGCAAGTGCTTGGAGCAGTTATTTGGTACAGCCCTAGTAAAAACACCCTTTGTCAATTTTCAGCAGCTAATGAACTGGCCCGGTGTCCTTACCTCAAGACCACTCATCCTCTTATCAATTCATAACAGATTCTATGATATACTATCTTATATTTTCACAATAACATACAGGAGTTACTGGTGAGGTACGCTAGGTACTCTAATCACTCAACAATCGCATCTTTTACTTTGTAAACAATATAGAAACTTTCTTCTGTCTTTTGGGGTTTGTTTGGCAAAGTAATTAATTGCCAGTCTCTTGCAGCAGTTCTCTCTTTTACTGAGCCTTATTCTACCATTTTCAATAAAATTGGCGACCTGACCCTTTTGTTTCTGCCCACATCTCAGCCTCTCCTTAAATTGAGAGAGGGCTCTCGCTGAGGCAAAAGTAATCAGCAGCTACAATTTCGCTTATTAGCATTGACTATGTGAATCATCAGATGTGGTAAACAAGTTCCCGAGGCGATATAATAACTTAGTGGGTCATCAGAAAGTCTCTTGTAACTTAGAGTCTGGCTTCCTGTTCTTGTTGTTGATAGAAGGGCACGCCAGACAAAACAATGAGCAGCAATTAGTGCTCTCCTTCTCTTAACTCTTTCAAAGATCACCACACTCAGCTGCACAGCAGTGTAATTTGCCCTGAGCCAGGCAAGCAGAGCTGGCCTTAACATTTTTGCAAAGGTCTGAATACAGTATTTTTGCATTCCTCACCGTAAGCATAACTGATTTTCCCACCACCACAGCATGATTGTAGAACTGTGTGTTGGACCAGCCTAGAGATTTTGGGCAGTGCTGAGTCCAGGGAAGTTGGGGTCCTATTCAAAATGTTGGTCGGGTGCCTCCTTATATGGCACTATGCACTGGACCAGCCTAGCGATTTTGGGCAGTGAAGCTTGGACCCCTTCCAAATATAGGAACATTTAATGGACACAAACTGACTTGCCCATTAGAAAAATGAAAAAGGTATCACAATGAATTTGTGTTTAGTTAACATAGCATCCTCTTCAGGGGTCAGGGCTCCCTGCATTGCAGGCCCTGCGGGAAAATCACAGTCCATACTCTGGAGTATCTAGTTCTTGCTGTGCAATAAACAACCAAAAAAAGCAGCATAATGAAGCAACCCTCCCCCAACACACATATCAGTTGTTTACAGTTTTGCAGCCAGGACTCCTCTGTGCTTGTCTGTCAATAAGCTAACTTCCTCTTCAGGCCTTGCAATATCACAGGTATCTTTTATGTACTACTATGGCCCTTGTGGGTGGAGAGCTGTTTTACAGACGTTGGGTTTAACATCCAATCCCAGAGACTGTTACAGGGACTCCTTAGCGAATTTGGCATTGGCCTTCCATAGGCTGGGACTACCCTCATTTTAGGCTTTGTGGGCCCATATCTTATGCCTGTGCCTCTCACGTTCATAAGAGGCAATGGTGTGAATGAGATTTATCTTCTACTACATTCACCTGTTCTCTTGTGTCTTTTTTTTTTTTTTTCTTCTTGTTCTTGTTCAATGGAATGCTGGTCCATGGACCCCACAAAGTGCAGACCTCTTGCTGCCCCCCTTTCCCAACACAAGGGGGACTGTGAAATCACATGTTCTTTATTTGCCTAGATCTGGCTCTGATTTTGAGAATGGTGACTCAAGCTCTATCATCTCTTGCATACCAGGGAGATGTAGGCTCCTGCCCTTGCTTTACCAATGGTGAAAGCCTTGGCTGCTCACATGTTTAAGTTCTTAGCAATACACATTTTGTGGTTTTTTTCATGGCACTGTCTTCTCTCCACTGTGCAAGTGAAAAACACCCTGTAAACATCTGCAAAGTCATCTTTCTCTTCCTACCAATCCCGTCTTAAAATTACTCTATCATTATATCTCTGAAAGGTCCTCACAATTGCTAGGCAACATGTATCCTGACACTAAGGTACCTGAGCCAGAGGAGATGTGGGTAGGCCATGGAGCCCAATTTTTAAAAGTGGAGGAATTGTGTCCCTTTGTTTTTTGACAAACACGTGTATAGCAGAGCCACCATAATCACAACTCCTCAAAATTTCCTAGGAGAATTAGGTCTATATGTCCTTTCAAAATGGTGACTTCATTATGACAAGGACTTAGGCCGATTTTAGACGTGCAGCTGTGATCAGGCGTGGGACCGGCATAACAGCTGCGGCGCTGTTTAGACGAATGGAAGCGGAAGTTGTGCACGTGATCCGGGGCCGCGCATTCTTTGCTGACCGCGAGTGAACCACCCTGATCTCTCTGGGGTGACATACGCGGCTGCAAAAGAATGCGCGGCCCCGGA
>QEPC01010260.1:3670341-3689847 GCA_003113815.1 Sphenodon punctatus
TAGGTCTCCACTGCTGCTGAGGTGCCATCATACACCCTCTAGTAGCTATGGGTGGGCAGCACCTGCCCCACTGCTCTCAGCCACACTGCTTTCCCTTTTGTGCTGGGCCCCATGCTCCCCAGAGTGGCCTGCACACAGGAGGAGCTGCTGGCAGTAGGGGTCCTGCTGCTTCTCATGCTGCTGCTGGTGCTGCTGCTACCGCTAGGATTGGGGGAAAGGATAGACCCAGATGGCTTGAAGGGGTCGCTGCTCCCACTCCCACTATCCCCGGGGCATCCTGCTGCATAGCCCGCTCTGGCTGCCGGACCTTCTGCACCAGCGCACCCTTCCAGAGGCCATAAACCACTGTCTCATGTGCCATGCTGCCCTTGATCCTGGGGTCCAGCATGGTTGCCAGGACATATTCCTCCTGGCACAGAAGCTCATCAAAGCACACACTCAGCCCCACCTTCAGCTTCCGTGCCAGGTCAAACACCTCATCGGAGATCTTCCTGCCCAGAGGGCCATAATCCCACCCCCCGAGAATCTCATCCAGGCTTCTCTGGAGATTATGGACCAGCGGGGTCACCTGGCTGAGGGTGGTGGTGGAGCTCCTCATGGACTCCATCACAGCCAGGAACGGTCTTAGGATGAATACCGTGTAAGCGAGAATCTCCCATTCCTCCCTGTTGTACCCTGGAGGTACCTCGATGTCTGTTTCCAGTTCCACCTGATGCAGGGTGGGTTTCTGCTCAAGAAGCCACTCGAGCATCAGGAAGGTGGAATTCCACTGCGTGGAGACATCCTGGAATAGCTGATGCACCGGGGACCCTTGCTCAGCCTACTTCTCCCGGAGGAGCTCGCTGCCCTTCACGCTCCCATTGAAAAAGCCCGCCAGCTTCTTCCCCCGGTCGACCAGGGAGCGAAGGGTGCCTAGCCCTATCCCCTTATCTTCCAATTCCAGAGCGTCCTTCACCACAAGATGGCGAGTTTGTGTGGCGCAAGGGAAGCTTGTGAAGCCCCTGTCATGGACTGCCTTGAGTATATTATCCACGTTGTCTGTGACCACACACCCCTTGGTGAAGGCTGCGCCTGGTGTGACCCACTCCCTCACCATGGTGGCCAGGGCTGCCTCGAGGTTCCTTGAGGTGTGGTAGCTGTCCATTACTTGTGCCTGAAGCAGGGCCTACCTATACCTTGCTTCAGGACCCCTCCTGCCACTGCTGAGCGCTGCCTCTGGGTCCTGCCACCAGTGTGCAGTCACTGCCAGGTAGGCATGCTGGGCGTTCCTGGAAAACCACAGGTCAGTCGTGAAGTGGACCGTGGCCCCCCCAGCCCCTGCCTACTGCTCCCTCACCCACTCCTTCAAAGCCCTGTAGAGCTGTGGGACCACAGTCAACTCAGGGTGGAGTGGGAAGGTAGCTTAAACTGATGGGCCAGGAATCCAATCAGCCACTGGAAGTCCTTGTCCTCTACAACTGAGAAGGGCTGCCCATCCAGCACAATCATCTCAGCCAACAGGCGCTTGGCTTTCTCCTGAAAGAAGCCATGCTGCCCTCCAGCACCCGATTTCCTTGGCAGCTGCCCCCACCCCAGCTCCTCCATGGTGGATTGATGCGTCCAAAATCACCCCCAGACTCCGAACCTGCCGAGCTTTGGGAGGGCGAACCCCCCCCAAACCAGGGGGGCCGACACCTCCCTCGCTCTCCCCACCACCATCACCTCCGTCTTGTCGGGGTTGAGATTCAGTCTGCTCTGCCACATTCACTCCTCCATGGCCTCCGAACACTGGGATAGCAATGAGATGGCAGGGTCTGGGTCAGTTGAAAAAGAGAGCTACAACTGAGTATCATCAGCATATTGGTGACATTGCACCCCGAACCCTCTCACAACCTCCCCAAGGGCTGCATGTATACATTAAACAATAATGGAGACAGAATAGAACCCTATGGAACGCCGCAGGATAAGATGCGGGGGCAAGATGACTCGGCTCCCAGCATCACCCGCTGGCTTCTCCCCGAGAGAAATGAGCGGAACCATTCAAGAACAGTCCCGTCCAGACCCCCCAGGTCACGCAGCCATCTCAGCAGCAGCTCATGGTCCACGGTGTCAAAAGTGGCTTAAAGATCTAGCAGGATGAGAAATGTTGAACATCCTGCATCCATCTTCCGGCGGAGGTCATCAACTAAGGCCACCAATGCCGTCTCGGTGTCATAGCTGGGGCGGAACCCAGATTGGAAAGGGTCCAGGAACCCAATGCTATCTAGATGCGCCTGGAGCTGGGTCGCCACCACCCGCTCAATAATAGGGCTGTAGCGGAATATCGCAGCGGTAGCTATTTCTGGCGGAAACAGTGTTTCCGCAATTAGTGGAACGGCATGGCAGAGGCTTTCATTCCGCGGTTTCATTCCGCGGTTCCGCGGTTCCGCTTATTTAATTCCGCAACTTAGTGGAAAAACATGACATTTTCGCAATTCCGCCAGCGCCAAAAAATAGCGGAATAGCGTTTTCTGCGATTTCCGCAATTTTTCCGCAATTCCGCGATTTTCAGAATTCCGGCGGAATTAGCGGAATATCCACAGAAAAGTCACGGTGTGGCGCGGCCAGTTCCGAAATGGCGGAACGGAATCAGCCCTACTCAATAACCTTCCCTAAAAAGGGAAGGTTGATTAGAGAGAGGACGGTAGCTGGCAAGCGCGTCCACATCTAATGATGATTTCTTCAGCAGGGGGCGTACTACAGCCTCCTTGAGACTAGGCGACAACCTCCCCTGCTGCAAGGACGCATTGATCACCCTTGCCAGCACCGTCCCCAAGGTCTCCCTGGAGGCTTTTACCAGCCAGGATGGGCACAGATCAGGTTCACAACTGGTGGCTCGCACAGACCCCAGGACATCCGCCGCATCAGCTGGCGTCACTTCCTGAAACTCCCCCTGAAAAGCTGGATCAGACGGGGCCTCCGCCCCCTTGCGCTCTCCAACCACTGTCCCTAATCCAGCATCAAAGTCGCTCTGAATTCGAGCAATCTTGTCTATGAAGTAGGTGACAAAGTCCTCACAGTGGGCCTGGGACAAGTCCCCATCTAGGCAGAGGGAGGCCGGACTAACCAGCCCCCACACCACCCGAAACAGCTCTGCCGGGCATGACTTCACAGATGCTATGAGGACAGCAAGGAACTCCCTCCTTGCTGTCCTCACACCCTCAACATAGAACTGCAAATGGGCCCTACGGAGAAGTCGGTCGGAGTCAGATCGAGTCCGACGCCAGCATCGCTCCAGTCTCCTGCCTACTTGCTTCATACACCGCAGCCCCTCAGTAAACCAAGGGGCCCTGCGGTGACGAGACAGAGGCAGAGGGCGTCTCAGAGCCACCCTGTCAATGGCCTCCTCCAGCAAGGTGTTCCAAAACTGGACCAGCTCATCGACAGAGCAACCGTCCAGGTTCAGGGATAACTCCCCCAGGGCTTCCTGGAACCACTGGGGTTCCATCAGACTCCGGGGGCAGACCATACTAACTGGCCCATTCCCCTTCTGGAGGGGGTGCGCTGAGAGACTGGCCTGAAGGAGATAATGGTTCATCGATGACAAGGATATCAACTAAATGGATTATCTGTCTAATCTAATAAGTACAAAAGCCTACTCCTACAAACACTAAAAAAAATCTCTAAACACTATCTCTATCTCAGCTAACTCCTACAAGACTACTTTCTCTCTCTCTGATTAGATAGATAATCGAATCTATCTAATATAGGATGGGAGGGGGGACACAGAGGGGGGTACAAAACTGAAATGAAACCTAAATCAATCTAATGCTACTCAAAATGAATAAAAAAACAGGGGAAGGGAATCAGGAATGGAATATATATAGAGGGAGAAGGAAAGGATTAAATGGAGGTGGGAGGGAGGAAGGAAGATTGAACACAGGGAGGGGTAAAAACAAAAAATAAAACCTAAATCAATCTAATCTTGATAAATGATAATATGGCAGTAAATGGGTTGGATGGGTGAAATAGGAGGAGGATGGCAATGGATTAGGAATAGGAAGGAACAAAAACTGTTGGGAGAGGGTGCCTAATGAAACGCCTACTGTCAGGAACAGTGACTAGCTCAGAAGGTGTTGGGAAGGGGGGAGGCCAATGAGTTTTGTTTCTTGTTGCGCCCACCTCCCCGCAAGCCCCACTGGCTCCATGAAGCCTAGCCTGTGGCCAATTGCAGACTGCGAAGCCCGTGGTCTGAGACGAAAAGGGATGGTGATTGGGCAGGCTGGCTACTACTCCAAGCCTCTCCACCCCTGGTGCCTGGAAGTCTGCTTTCAGCTGACTCCCCATCCCTGTCATGTTTTGCCTTCCTATGACACGTTTTTGCAACCCGAACTCAACCGAATGCGATCCGAACTGATCAAACTGTTTGGTCGTTTTGGCATTCGGAATAGAGTTCGGTTCAGTCAGTTCGGGTTTGGTCGTCTGAAGAGGCAGAGTTCAGACCGAACTCCGAACTTCCGAACCGCGTTCGCCCATCCCTAATGAGAACCCCAAATGTCTGTGGAGGCTAGTGTAAAGTAGTCTAACTCTTCACAATTTCAAGCCAGAATCTACAATAGAAGCAAAGTAATAGTTTTGAAACAATAATCAATATAAATCCCAAGTTAAAGAACAAACATAGCACAGCTATTATTTACTAATTCTTCTTACTAGCATAAGTACAGAACTACTGAATAATTTAAAAAACTTACCTGTGTTTCTTCCTCTCGGGAAAGACCTAAACAACCTTCTACAAGAGAAGACTACTAGTGCAGCAAGAAAACTCACTACCAAAATGAAACCTGGGGGGCTGTGTTGCATGCACAGCATGCATGTGCACCTGAGCATGTGCATTCTTGCCTTAGTGCAGCACCGTGGGTCATTGGATTGCCCCCTAAATATATATATATTTAAAAATAGTCTGTAGCAAGTTTTGAAGGCAATGTTTTTAATTATCTATTACAAAAAAGTAATCATTAAGGCCATGAATCGTTAAGGCCTTAATTAAGGCCAAGGAATCATTAAGGCCATCAGGCTTCACAGTTTTTAATCTAAAATTTTTTTTAAAAGTCTCTTTGAAGTAACTTTTGTTCAATCCTTTCTGTTCCTATAACTCTCTCTATTGCCCCAAAAGTAAGGTCCCAGTGTTTATTACCAGCTTCTTCAAAATGGAACACCATAGGTTCTTGTGATGTGAATATTGCTCAAATTTGTTAAGTCATAAACAACATTGTGTTCATATGTTTCCCCTGCATAATTTTTACTTTTACTGTAATTGGCTCTATTCAGGGGGTTATAGTTATCATTGATATCCCTATTGTTTGTTTCTGCAGAATGAAACATCAGTGTTTAGCTGAGTGATGGGCGTTCTGCTGTCCCGCAAACTTCCCTTGCCTTCCATTGATCTAGAACAGCCCAGCACCTCCCAGTCTTCTAAACTAGGCAAATTTTAACTCCTCTCCTTCCACTGTTGACTAGCAACATTTAGCTATAAATTCAGTTCCTCAGCCATTCTCCAATATGAAGGATGATCGCTCTGTCATTTTACCACCAGAGATGTCTAGCACCCAACTAAATTATAGAGGAGAAAGTATAGTGGATTTGCTATTCATGGACATTTGTCACATTTTTAGAGAACTCTGAAGATACAAAAAACTCCCCAAACCGTTATTCACCTATTCAATTATTTGGTTATTTCATTTTGGTTTTTGGTTTATTTTGGTTTAATTATTTTGGTTATTTTATTTTGGCACAGTTAATGCTACTGTACATGAGCAACAGCTGAAACAAAGCAATCAAAAAACAAAAATAATTTAAATAACTGCAACAAAATGCCAAAATAAACAAGCAACCAGAAGTTCCCAAAATAACAGACACTGAAATCCAATAAAAGAGAAGCAAAAAGCTGTCCTTATTCATTTTGATGTAAAAAGGGTGAATTCAACAACAACAACAAAATATTACGATCCCCCCCCCCCTTTTTTTCCCCATTTATATGCTGCCCCCTCCTGCACAAGCATCTCAGGGTGGCTAACAGCATTTTAAAACACATAACCCCACATTAAAATAACCCAACAATAAAACCCCCAGGGGCGGTTGGTGGGTTTTGATGTTGGAGGGGCACTGGGGTGGTAAGGCCGGCGGGCCTAGGGGTGGAGCCTAGCCTACGGGCGGAGCCAGGGATATGGTAGGCGGAGGCAGGGCATAACCGAGCCAGCAGCATGGAGTTCCCAGGGTTAACATTGGATGGACATTACATTACTTAATCCAGCAATTTCCATTATGCAGGTTATAGTCACCTTCTCTGCCAGGTTTAAAAGCAGGCAGATCACCAGACTAACAGTTACATCTCACGATTTCAAAACCTCAATTGAATCATGGGGCATTAAATACTAATTTCCCCTCCCCCTCCGTTGGGTGTGTGTTGGGGGGGGGGGGGATTAGTATTTAACACTCCACATCATCAAGTGAACAAAACCCATATAAAAACCAGAAAACCACACATAAACAAAACAAACCATTCCCACAAGCCCCCAAAGGCACCCCCAGCAGCCAAACACTTGTGCAAGCACACAGGCCTTTAAAAAAAAAAATTGGCCAGTTTCAGGGATGCGTTGCCAACAAATCAGACACATCCAGACTAGCAGCCCTAGTAGCTTCACCAACAAATTGCCTGTTCAAGAACACAGGCCCCTTTTAAAAAAACAGTTTGGCCCCTTTCAGGGCTGCATTCCCACCAAAGCAGGCCCCGATTCCAACCAGCATCATCCCAAGCAGCCACACCTTATCCCCGGCAGCCAAATGCCTGTCCACAGAAACTACTTTCCAGCAACAGCAGGAAGCAGCAGTGAAACAGCAAAGGGCCCATTTAAAATAAAGAGTAGCCACGACCAGTGGAACCACACATTTACAAAATGGCCTCTCTATTCATGCTGGGAGGGGAGAAGGAAAGCAGCAATGCATTCATTGATGCATTGCTGCTGCTTTCCTTTACCCCTCCCAAGCATGAGTAGAGAGGCCATTTTGTCATATTGCAAACAGAGCAACTCCCTCCCAAAAAATCCCCCCTGTCTGTCCCCACAACACCCTCCCCCCCCAAAAAAAATCCCCCATCTGCCTCACAACACCCCCCAAATCCCCCTATTCCCCAGTCTCGCACACCCTCCCTCCCCTTCCAGCCCAGGCCCCCAGCCTTTGCTCCCCGAGTCACCCTCACCGCTCACCCCCCCTTCCCCAGTGTCTCCCCAGGCTGGGGGCCTGGAAGGTGTGTGTGTGTGTGTGTGTGTGTGTGCGCGCGAGACTAGGGAATGGGGGGAGGGGGTGCATAGTGCACACCCACCCTCCCCCCATTCCTCAGTCTTGCACACCCTTCCCCCTTCCATCCCAGGCCCCTAGCCTCTGCTCCCCAAGTTCTCCCCGCCGCTCACCCCCCTTCCCCAGTGTTTCCCAGACTGGGGGCCTTGGATCATGGAGGGTGTGGAGGGTGTGCAACACTGGGGAAAGGGGGGGCTCCCCCCTCCATCCCAGGCCCCCAATCTCTGCTCCCCGACACCCCCACCCATGTTTACTTACCATTGTCGGGTCCCAGGGACTGGCTGCTGGGTGCTGGCACCACTGCAGTTAAGTTCTTCACTCACTGTTCAATGGAGGTGCTCAGCGGCAAGATGTGCATGTTCCGCCGCCGAACACCTCCATTGAACGCCCAGGTGAGGCTTTGCATTGAGCCCATAGGGCTTAATGCAAAGCTGCTGCTCAGGGAAATTTCATTTCCCTAGCAGCGCACTTGGTCTGAATGCTGAGCTGCCCGGCTCGCGTTCAGATCAAGTTTGTCCCTTCTGGGACTCCAGACTCTTGAGTCTCAGAAGGAGTCCAGGGCAGGCAGAAGCAAGCGCTCACTGACTGAGTGCTCTCTGCCCCTGTCTCTTCCGGTGGCAGCCTGAAATTGACATCGGAGTGCCGTGCTGCTCTGACTGCGCTGCTCTGACCACGTCAGACCGCTGCTCTGATGTCAGTTTCAGCTGCCGGCAGAGAGACAAAGAGACAGGGAACGCTCAGTCAAAGCAGCGTGCCCTACCCCCGCTCTCTCCCATCCCCAGTGCCACTGACAGTAGTGCTCAGTGAGTGCTACTGTCAGTGGCACCGGGAACAGGGGAGATCAGGGGCAGGGCACTGCCCCAGGCGCCCTTAGCCTCAGACCACCGCTGAAAACCCCAACCCACCCAACTCTTCTAAATAAATCCAACTGAGCAATGCAATGTTAATATAGCCAATAGTGAGCATGGATTTTTATTAAACTCTACTTTGAGTGCTTTCAAATGTGATGGCTCCCACCACTGCCATGGACTTACCCGGATGCTGGTCGGCCCAACTGCCAAATGTGATGGCAGCTGGGACTGGGATGGGGTGGGGAGATGTAGAAGTGTGCATCAATGGGCAGCAATGGTGGCAAATGTTGCTTGCAATGGCACCCAGCACTGGGGTGCGTGTGTGTGTGGGGGGGGAGACCCTGTCTGGGTTAGGTAAAGAAGGCTTTCAGACGTGAAAGGCCGCTTTACTGGCAGTTGGGCAGCTGGATCCTGGCTCTGGTGCTGGCTAGCACAGACTGTGACTCAGAGATTTCCCTCAGTCACAGCCCAGGCTAGCTGCAACCATGGCTGGGATCTATCCCGTGTCAACAATTGGTGCCAGGGATATTGCTACTTTCAAATTTAATGGTGATTCCTGTGACAAAGCAGGGAAAACCAATGCAAAACGTGCCACTGTCATGTTCGAAAGCACCCCCAACGTAGAATCAGCCCCTGCCCCATTCCCCAATGCATTTCTCCCAAGGCATTTTGCAGCATGCTGTTTACAGTTCTGCTTCAGCGCAAGTTTTGCTGTGTAAAGAGAAAACGTAAGCTAATAAATATTTTTGCCTATAAATCTTCTTTACAGCATATCATTCCCAGATCATTTAATGTTGCTTAAGTCTGATACTTTTTCCCCATGACAAGCTGTGAAATAATAATGTGTTCCATACGTGAAACAATATGGCAACAAAAAGCACAGGATCATACATCACAATCGCTACACCTGCTAGGATACCAAGGCATATTAATTTTTTATTGTGCTGGGAATTATGAAACACATTTGTCTTTCTTTTTTTAATATGCTTATAGATTTTTGTTTTAGATAGAAAAACAAAACAAAAATTGCAAAGTGCTTTGGACAGACAGCTCAGATATATGGTAATAGTAAAGGAAACACAAAACATAAAGATTAAACAAAAGCGTAAGCAGAAACGTGTTTGCAGGATACCTGATACCTTATCCAGGAGACATCTCTAGAAAGAGTCACTGCTGAGAAAAATGCAGAGGGGTTGAGGTTGTGAAAAATTACAGGAGTGTCACTTTTATTATTATTTATGATTTGAATAGCAAAGCATAGTCCTTATCTAGTTCACCCATGCAGCAACCCTATGAGGTAAGCGATCATCTTTCCTGTTTTACAGATGGGGAACTGAGGCTGAGAGAGAGTGATTTGTTCAAAGCCACCAAAAGAGTTCATAGCTAAAATAAGACTTGAACCCTGTTCCCCCAGGTCCAAGTCCAGCAGATTATCCATTAGGCTATGCTAGTTTCTATACAAAACAGCACAGAATGTGTCAGAGTCATCAACGGGTGATTTTAAATGAGCAAGGCAATGGGGGGTGTCTGTGGTTGCTCAGTGGCACAGTTGCAGAGCACCCACTCAGGTGGAGTCCGTGCCGGAGAAGTCAAACAGATGACTCCCAGCATGGCTGACCATTGAGAAGTCACCACACACTCCTTCTGCCAGGCCCATGGGGAAGAGGGAGGTGTGTTGGGATGGCCTTTGCAATTAACATGTCCCCGGCATGAGGACTGGGGAACCTGAGCTCCCCAGTGCTCCTGGCTAGTTGTTGTGACTTGGAAAGACCCCTGCCCACAGCACCTATGAGTGGTGGACCGGTTTTCTGGCTGCCCCAGTTAATATGGGCAGGGGCTCCACAGCCGCCCGTTGCCATGGAGGAATTTGGCTTGACCTGCACAGACTATTTTGGATTTCTTGACCGTGCTCCATGTGTGGCCATGAGTAGGTGCTCTTTGGCTCATTGGAGTGAACATTCCCCAGCTCCACTTTCAGGTAAGTAGTGGGCTCCATGGGAGGCACGGTGCCACCCCTAGGGTGGATGGGGCAATACCCCTCCTGGCCCCCCCACATGCCCAGTAAGTACCACACTTACCTTTCCTCCTGTCCCCAGTGCTGGCCGCGAGTTCAGAGGCCGGCACAGCTGTTTCAAGTTGCTCCGGTGCTCTGAACTTTGTTTTGAGCAGTGTGAATGCACAGTGCTCCTAGGCTCTGTGCATGCGCAAACTGTGGTTGGGGTGTGTGTCAGGAATTGCAGGCAGCTGCCCGGGAGGGAACTTGGAGAGCCAGAGGCTCTCACTGAAGGAGGGGGAGGAGTCAGTCTGAGAGTGGTGGAGACCTGTAAGGGTCAAAACTTCGCAGAACGCACGTTGGGTGGCTAGGGAGTGCCGTCCAGCGCATGTTCATGGGAAAGAGCAATCCTGCACCCAGGATTGCTTGGGGCAGTCTTTCATGGACCTCTATGGAGAGGCAACTGGCAGCACAGTAATGTTATATGGGCTGTAGCCCTTGGTCCCCTGTGGGCAGGAGAGGGAGCAGTGTGTGAGGAGGAGCAATGCATGGATGTGTGTGTGTGACTGTTGTGATGTGTGTATGTGGCACTGTGTGCTATTGGCCAGTGAAACAGCAACTGCAGGGGTGGGGAAGTGGAGAGTACTTGTGTTTTGTGTAACTTTTATTTAGTGTCTCTGAACGTGCGCTTTTTCTCTCTCATATGGTGTGAGGGTGGGGGCTGCCTGCTGCAGAGACCAGAGCATATATAAAGGTGACTCCATCAGGCACCATTTTATCTCTCTTTCAGTTCGACAGAGAGAGAGTTTGCAGTTGGCCAGATGGCTGGTGGTCAGACTGAAACTTTTCCATTAAGGATCACTGTTAGATAATCTTTATTTATAGATAATATTTTATTAATAATAATAATCTCAAGAAAGCAAGTTAGGTAGTGCCAAATCAGACCAAGGGTCCATCATCAAGCCCTGCATCCTGTTCTCCAGTGAGGAGGAGATGCTGCTGAGCTCAGCCTGCCCTGTCTGGGCTCAGGCCTGCTGGGTGAGTACATTGGGGACCCAGCTGGGGCTTGGCCTTGGCTTTTTTGGGGGGCCCTGGGGGTTGGGGGATTTGTCTTGGGAGGAGCAGGGCATTATTATAAATAGTGATTATTATGGGATGATATCACATATGGTTATTACATACAGATTAGGTCTGCCCTTTTAGTATATTTTTTGTATTTTTAGGATATTTTAAATTAATTTTTAAATTGTGAGTAATAGTATGTTTTAATTATTAATTGTAATTGTTGAGGTAATCGGAGGCCATTAAATCATCAATCTGATTTAATCCACAAGAACAAAATCTAAGGGGATAAGGTATCTCCAAATATCTACCTATTGTTACCACAGAATGCATGATTTGGAACGTAATCATAGTTAAAGATCTTCTAAGATTAGGACTGATTACTTTTACCAAATAGGATTCTAAACAATAATTAGTCTTAAACAAGGAATGCCAGGGTGCTATAGTATTAGTATTTATCGCTTCCAAATCATTTTGAATAGTGATCTCTCTCAATCTAAGCCTTAATTCTTCTTTTGCCTGTATATAGGGACGAGCAGCTAAGTATTTTCTACACAGTCCATATCTTCCTAAGACATTTATTTAAACTGAGTTTCCAGTGATAATGAGCAAGAATGTTCTGTTGCTCTTTCCAACACATATTGGGTAAATGATTAACCTTCATATTACACAACCAAAACCAATACAAAATTTTTGCAAAACCAGCTCTAACATTAAGTGGGAGGACACCTGTCTCCGCTCGTATTAAATAAGATGGCATACCTCTGGAAACCCCCAGGATGCCCCTCAAGACTTTGTTTCGTACAGGTTCAAGTTTATCAACTTGTAGTTCTCCCCATATTTCCACTCCATACATTATCTGGGGCAAATGTTTAGCTTCCAATAACTTTAGGGTGGGAGCTATTCTTTTCCCTCCAGTGGTCCACCAAAATTTTTTATAGGCCATTCATAGTTTGAGTGGCCTTCAGTTTAACCATTTCCACATGGGTACAACAGTTCCCAGTACTAGTAAACCATATTACTAGATATTTATATTGTTTAACTTACTCAGGCCTCACTCTACCATAAAGCCAAATATACTCCTGGAATTTCTTAGCGAAAATAAGAACCTTAGTTTTATCCTGATTAATCTTTAAATGGTTAGTATGACAGTAATCTGCCAAGGTGACTAAAATCCTTTTCATGTCCACTCTAGAAGTGGACAACATGACCATATCGTCTGCATAGAGGAGAGAAGAGAGTGGTCTTCCCCCTAAACAGGGAGCATGAAAGGCAGAATTGGTTAAAGATAGTTCTATGTCATTTATAAAAAAAAATTAAAAAGAAAGGGAGCGAGTACACATCCCTGTTTGACCCCGTTAGTTACAGTTATACAATCTGTTGCATCACCTGCCTGCTCTAATCATACAACCATAAATGTATGCTGTATAGGGTCCGTACAAAAAAGAACAGCCTTCTATCAATATTTGTTTTCCCTAGCTTGACCCATAATATAGACTGATCTATAGAATCAAAAGCTACTCTAAAATCCTGGTTTAGATTTTCGTGGTTTGGGGGGTTATTTTCATAAACAAAATATTTCCCCGAGTCACAGCTCAGGCTATGTGCCAACACCACCCAGGAAATGGACCCAGAAAACAGACTGGGCTATCATCTAGTCATACCTTCAGAAGTGATGGTGACCCATGGTTCCACAGGGGTCAAAGCATGGAAATGTGTGCTGCTGTCATATCTGGACACACCCCCACCCCCACACCCACCCCCACCCCACCCAGGTCCTACAGGACTTTACTACTTTCCAGAGAAGGTCTCTTACTATTTTCCTTCCCCACTGGTTGTTGTACAGGGAGATCAGCGATTGGTGTTCATTGTCCAGTAGCCTTTTGGAGGCATTCATTGTGTTAAGCAATAATACAAAGCAGGGACACCAGGTGAAGATTCCTTTGTTGCAAAGCATCTTGAGATCAGCACACTCAGGCAGAAGCTGTCCCTTCTTCCCCTCCATGTCCCTATCCTGGGGAAGCAGTTTTGATCATCTGCCATTGAGTTCAGCATGTTAGGGCAGCACCAACTGCAGAGCTAGCAACTCCAGGTCTCTGCACATGATAATGAGCTACATGCTACCTCCCCTAGCAAGGTCAAGCCCTAGGTTTCTAAAACTGGGACATTTCTCATATTCTTTTTATGCATCACTGTCCTTAATAATAACTACGCTGATTATTTTGAAAATAGCAAATGTTTTCACACACACATTTCTCCTGGATATTTGCTGTTACATCCTGAACTTCCTGTGTGTCTAAATCACACACCCAGATTTTAAACATCTGGCTCTATGAACTTCTGCATAGAACTTCTCCCAGAACTTGTGTGTGTAAAATGTTCTCCTGGTAAACTGCTTTGCTCCAGGCAGCTGTGGTCACTTGGTTTCCATGGCAGCCCCTCACATCTACAGCTGCGGCTACTTTAGGTTGCCTCAGGGCAGTGTTTGTTTGAAGAATGCATCCAGGAATTGCCTATGGGAAGTGTGTGTGTGTGATGAATTCATCCGGAACTTACTTGTGGACTTGTAAACCCAGAAGTTTGAAAGACCAGCACTTTAAGGTGTGTGTAAAAATGCCCAGTCTGTGAAAAGGAGCACTCTAGCTACATATCCCTCTCCTGTTCAATGGGTATATGCAGCCCCTTGGCGAGTCATGAGACAGTTTGATTTCTGGTGTCATCAGTATGCTGATGTTTTTGTTTTTGCTGATTACACCCAACTCTACCTCTCTTTTTAATCTGACCACGGCCCCACAGTCTCAGTGCATACCCAGTGGGTGTTTTTACACACACACTTCTCCTGGATGTTTGCTGTTACATTCTGAACTTTCTGTGTGTCTAAATCATTCACCCAGGTATTAAACATCCGGATCTTTGAACTTCTGCATAAAACTTCTCCCAGAACTTGTATGTGTAAAACATTCTCCTGGTAAACTGCTTTGCTCCAGGCAGCTGTGGTCACTTGGTTTCCATGGCAGCCAACCACATCTACGGCTGTGGCTACTTTAGGCTGCCTCAGGGCAGTGTTTTTGTGAAGAATGCATCCAGGAACTGCCTTAAGCCAGTGTGTGTGCATGAAAAATGAATCTGGAACTTCCTTGTGGACTTGTAAACCCAGAAGATTGAAAAATCCAGAACTTTAACATGTATAAAAATGCCCAGTGTCTGGCAGCGGTGAAGGACTGGATGAGGGAGAGCCGACTGAAACTGAATCCAGACAAGACGGAGGTGATGTTAGTGGGGAAAGAGGTGGGTGTGGCGTCCATCATCGATAGGGTTTGCCTCTCACTGATTCAGCAGGTTCACAGCCTGGGGGTGCTCCTTGATTTGCAGCTCAGGTCATGGTTGTGGCAAAGAGCGCCTTCCGCCAATTACATCTGGTGTAGCAGCTTTGGCCATATGTCTCGGTCTTGGACCTGGCCACTCTCATTCATGCTTCCGTCACCTCAAGCCTGGACTATTGTAATGTGCTCTGCGTGGGGCGACCCCTGGTGATGGCTCAGAGACTGCAGGTGGTGCAGAATGCAGCAGCCCAATTTCCTTACATGGACGGGTCGCCGTGAGCACAATTCACCAGTGCTTCGTTCTCTGCACTGGCTGCCTATACGCTTTTAGGCCCAATTCAAGGTGTTGGTGCTGACCAATAAAGTCCTAAATGGCCTGGGACCCCCTGAATCGGTCCTTGTGGTCCACTGAGAGCACCCTGCTCAAGGTTCCCTGTGTACATCGGGGGGCCACAATGGGGGAGGGCATTCTCTGTGGTGGCGCCATGGCTATGGAATGCCTTCCCACCAGAGGCCCGGACGGCCCTGACTCTCTTCTCCAATAGGAAGTATTGTAAGACCTGACTGTCCCAGCAGGCCTTTGGCAAGGGAGACAGGTAGGGGTGAGGGACTGGGTTAAGGTTGGTGGATGGGACTCCTTGCGATTGCTATTTTATCTGTTTTTATATCTATATCTATATCTATATCTAGATCGATCGATCGATAATATTATTGCTTATTTTATTTGTTTTATGTATTGTGATGGAAGCTGTCTGAAACTGCATGCCAGGAAAAGGGGTGGTGGTGTACAAATCTGATATAAAATAAATAAATATCTTTTAGTCTTAGGGTTAGGGAATATCTTCCAAACTGGAAACACAGGGGATTGTCAGTATGAATCTTGCTTGTTTTGACTGGGTATAAATAGACTGACACAGAGGCTGCCTGCTCCTAAAGCTGTTCTGCGGGTGCACCCTGATGTCTACCCTCTTTCAGCTCTGCTTTGGTCTGCTTTAGGTGGACTTGTGGGTGTCCTCGGGCCACGGTCTGCCCATGTGGTACCCCCCCTGCACCAAAGAGTAGTGACCCTTCACCCCAATACTCTCAGCTGGCAGCCTCAACTCCATGGTGCTGACCAGGATGGGCAATAGCCAGATAGCCAGGGAGGTGAAGCATGGGTCCATCAAAAAGATGGATAGCAGCTTCATGTTTGGTGGTTGCCCTGGGTATGGCCAGCCTGCTCCATATTTTCTGGAGCACCGCCGGTTGGGCTGCCCCGGAGCAAGCACAGGGCTGGCACCTCTACATGAACTGGTCAATGCAAGGGAAAAGCAGGCAGAAGCGGGATTGCTGTCTGTCAAAAATCACCCATTGTGCTTCCTTTTGTTTCCTTTTAACTAATATCCTGCTATGCAAAGCGTCACATGGGGGGTTTCTTCCTTTGTGCCTAGGGGACCTTGGATGCCCTAACACTGCTATACAGCCTCCTTTTTCCCTCTTCCCCAGAAATAATCCTGGCCCCACTGTAGTGAACAGCAGAAACAATTTTTAACTCAGACACAGGACTATAAACACATTACAACAACTTTCCCCCCTCCCCCACCCACCTCCACAGTACCTGCCTAGACAGAGGCCAACGTCACTGCCATAAATCTCCCCCCCACCCCCTTCAGTGTGGACCTACCACCAATTGTCGGCGCATCCAGAATGAGACAAGGACACAATTCTGGGTTTTAACAGCCGCACTCTTTATTCAAATAGAGTTAACCTAGATGAGGGGTAATTGTCTTTAGCAATTTTGGGTCCAGTACACCATCTTCAACTGTTAAACCAACAATATCCAGGGGTTTTGGCCTGGATATGACCTCCAGTTCCATTCCCCAGAGTCATCAATCATCTCCCCTTTGGCCCTTGGCTTGTGGCCTTGGCCCAAAGGGGACAGTATCCATTCTGGACAGGAGGAAGGATCCTGGGTGCCGCAAGCTTGGGGACCGTGCATGTGCCTGCCCGCCATCGCAAAACACCCCTTCTCGGGATGCTAACACTGGTGCTGGCCATGCCCTGCCTTTGCACCTGGTGTTGCTTCCCCATCTCTTAAGGAGATGACTCCACTGCCAGGGGCAACGTTGGCCGGGACGTGCTTCTCCTGCCTTGTTCTGGCCACATCCCCTGCAATGCTCCCTGCTGCATTGTACACTTGGGTTGTAGCAGTGAGTGTACAGCCGCTCTCCCTGCCTTGCCCCATTCCAAAGAGGGACCACGACAACCCCCCCCCCCATAGCTGCCATTACTGGCGTGCCAGGGGCCCGTGTCCCAGAAGTTCAGCATTGTGCTGAGAGAACTGGATGGTTCTGGCCATGATCAGTGCTACTACTGCAGAATTTCCATTCACAGGTGACTCCAGTCCCAGAGATGGAGAGGTTTCAAGTTTCCATTTGTCTTTTTCTGTCCCTTCCACGTGGAGGAAGATTTGACATTTGCTGGATGGAATCAAGCCCTAGGTAACTAGGCCCTGGAAACAGCAACATCTCTGCCCTGCTCTTCAGTTTTTTTCCTTCCTTTTCCCCCGCCCACAGAGAGTTCCTGACCTGCCTCCCATCTTCCCATTGGTCCAACATCCTTATCATTCCTAGACAGGAACCTCATTCCACCAATTAGGGAATATCAGAAGTCACAGTTGCCTGTCCCAGGTTTGTGTGACTGAACTCAGAAGGGAGAGGGAAGAACGGGAAAAGATAAAAGGAAGATGTCTGCCCCCTCCCTCAGAGGTAAGAAAGTAGAAGTTACTAACTCATTTTGTAAATGAGCTCACAGACAGGTGAAACAATGGCAAAGGAAAGAACTGAACCCAGACTTATTAAAAGAGGACACATTCCAACAAACAGATACTTTGATGTAGTTGTGCCTTGAATCGGTTTTATGTCAGAATTGTTCACAGATCAAATGCACAACTAAACTAATGTTCTTCAACTGTAAGAAAGAAAGTACGTGCTCCAGAAAAATTAGGAGTACATTCTTCCCTTTGGTTTTTACATCAAAGTAACTGTAATGTGACCATGGTATATCCAAAGACAAGTTCAATTGTGTGCTCTGTTGTGGCATGACTAGCAGGGGGAGATTAATTGGTACTACATCAGTTTGGATCCTCTGTGAGAATGTTCCTGAAGTAGAACAATTACATTGGTTTAATTCAATCACATTAATTTCTTTGGTTTCTCACTATTCGTGGCAATGTCTCCAGAGTTGTACTAAAACTTAATACCCAGTCACCACTTCTCTACAATCACCTAACAAACCGCTACTTAAGTACTGAGCAATATGCAAGGTCTTTGTTTAGTAACTGAATGAAAAAGAGCACGTATCAGTTACTTTGATAGCTCAAGTTGTCAGGTTTGAAAACAAAATCTGAAGGTTTGGGGTTCAAATATGGCTTACATGAGGTGATCCCGTGGACTTAATGACCTTTTGGACTCTATTATTTAACTTGTAAATGTATTCCACCTGCAGCTGGCTTCTAAAGGAAAATGAAGCAGGGGTGGTTCCCCCGCTGTATTATGCATAAGGCAACTAAATTACCATTAGCTAGAAATCAGTTTAGCCTTATGGATCAGCTTAATGGATATCAGATGAGAGTAGTTTGATTTGTTAGAATGGATCACATGACCAGGCCCTTCCGTTTTTAAATACTGCCACTTCTTTCTGCAGCACCAGGAAAGCAGCCAAGTTAGCCTGCTTGCCAGTATAAAGTAAAATAGGGTCTGTTTCCCTATCACATTTTGAGCTAAAAGGCACTGTTGTTGTTGTTGTTGTTGTTATAATAATAAACTTTTATATAGTGCCAGCGATGTACCTGGTGCTGTACAGAGAATAAAATAGACACGGTCCCTGCCCAAGAGCTTGCAATCTAAAGAAGACGGGGGGAAGGGCGACGGAAGGGGGAACAGAGACAAGGGATGTAACAATCATGAGGATATGAGAACTCAGGTACACGTTCTTGGCTTGGCTACTGTTTGCAGATAACAGGTAGGGAATAATCCTGAGTGGGGATGATTAGCAGGAGTTAGGAAAGGTGGAGCGGAAGAGGTGGGTTTTGAGGAAGGACTTGAAGGTGTGGAGGGTGGGGGAAAGGCGGACGAGGGCAGGGAGGGAGTTCCAGGTGTGCAGGGCAGCAAGGGAGAAGGGACAAAGGCGGTTGGGAGAGGAAGAGGATGGAAGAGGAGCGGAGTGCTTGGACAGGGGTTCGGAGGGAGATCAGGGCAGAGAGGTAGGGGGGAGCAAGATTGTGAAGGACTTTGTAGGTGAAGATGGGGAGCTTGTGCAGAATACGTTCAGGAAGAGGGAGCCAGTGGAGAGAGGAGACGAGAGGCTGCACATGGTCAAAGTGACAGACTAGGTGGATGATCCTGGCAGCAGAGTTTTGAACAGAGATGAGGGAAGCAAGGGGTGAGTGGGTTACCCTATAGGGCATTAATCTTCATACCTAATGAAGGTTAGTAAAAACAAATTTTAGTTTTACTCTCATCATCTATCTTAGGGCTTATTGGTAGTGGCGGGATCACCGGCATTTCCGGTATCCGATAATGCCGGTACTGGGTGTACCGGAATTATCGGATTCAACCCGGTAAATCCGGTCTGGTTACCGGATTCCGGGTACCGGATTTTTTTTTTACATTGCAGCCATTTAAATGAATGGCTGCAATGTAAAAAAGTTAAAAAACCCACCAAAAACCCACCCTCCCCGAGTCCAGGCTGCATGGGTGGAAGGGGGGACACCCCCCACCCACCCTGCGCAGCCTGGATTTTTCAACCTAAATCCCCCCCCAAGCACCAGTGGCCGTGGTGTCCCAGCAGCAGCCGCTAAGTATAGACCTGATCCCTGGGGGGGAGGGGGGGTTTAACACCCCCCCACCCCCCCAGGGATCACCCTACTACAAGTTCCCACTGGATCCAGTACCTTTTAGTTCAGCTCCAGGTGCGGCGGCGGTGG